>BQNB010032285.1:0-53294 GCA_026074375.1 Tanacetum coccineum | reverse complement strand
ATATGACCAAGTCTTCTGTGCCAGAGCATTGATTCATCTAATGTAGCCTTTGCAACAAGACAAGTCAAACTCTCTTTAGGAACAATGTTCTTCATATCAAAAATGTACATATTATCCTTTCTAGGAATTTTAAGAAGTATTTGATTTTCATCAGGCAACTTAAAATTTGGAGATAAGACAAGACATTCAGTGTCAGTAAAAGGGACATAGTTCTTTTTGTCACACATCTGTGAGACACTAAAAAGATTGAATTTTAACTCATTAACAAAGTATACATCTTCAAAATCAAGATTATCAGTCTTAAGTGTTCCTTTACCAGTAATTTTACCACCATATGCACCTCTTCCAAATGCAACATAACCTCTATCAAATTCCTTGAAATCTGAGAGATATGTTATGTTCCCAGTCATGTGCATTGAGCACCCACTGTCAACAAATCCTTTATCATCATGTTGTAGCTTGCCCTACATAAAAGAATAAGGAAATTAGATTCCTTTGGGGACCCAATCCATTGCTGACTTGGATCTGCCTCGTGCATCAATGTAGTTGTGTCTTTTAAAAGCAAGTGATGCACCATCAGGTTTGGTAGGTCTCCAAACCTAATATTCTAAGGACTTTACAGCATTTTCCCTTCTTACCCTAACAGCATTAACTTGTCTTGTAAATGACCTAGTAGTATTAACTGCATTATACCTTCCAGTATAATAGTGTCTCTTTGCTACATGCACAGATCTTCTAGTTAATGTTGTTTGTTTATAAAAAGGTCTGTTAGCAGTTGATTGTGCTTGTTTAGAAAAACGTGTCTTTGATTTAGCACTATAAACTGCTGTTTTGGGTTGAGCAGTATTAACTGGCCTAACAGTATTAAGTGGTGTGAGGCCAGTTTTCAACAAAACTGCTTTGGGAGACATATTCCTTAGTACACTCCTATTGTAGTTATTTCCTCTTTGATGATTATGACAATTAATCTACAAATGATTAAAACTTCCACATATATAGCAAGCCTTGTTATATATCACAAAATCTTTTCCTAGTTGATTAGACTTCTGTCCATTCCAGTTCTTCTGATTCTCCCTAGGAGATTGTGATCTATATATTTTTGCATACCTAACTTACTTTTTAACTGGTTTTTCATAATTTTCAGGTTTTGTAAACTCTACCTTTTTATTAACAGGAAAAACAGTTTCTTTATCAACATTAGGTAAAGATTCAACAAACCCACTTTTGTCTTGTGATACTTGTTCTTATACCAAAGACTCAACATAATTTTCTTTAGAATTTTCTGATTCTTTATCACAAACAACATTAGACTCTTGCACATTGTCCTTAGGACCATAACCTTTGAATTCAGGCTCTTTGAATTCATCAAGACCAGAATAAGACAGATCAAGCTTGTTAGGTCTATTATAGATTAAAGGATGAGGTGGAGGAACTGCACTATACCCCAAACCCTTTTTACTTTTGTCAGTTATCTGACTTCCTAACAACTGATCTAAGTCTTTTGAGGCCTTATCAAAATTTTCAATTTTAAAATCAATGCCATCTTTTTCTTGCTTAATTTTTTCAAGCTCACTTTTAAGCACATTTATTTCATAGTTTTTATAAGCTACTTCTCTTTTAAGAACTACAACTTCTTCACTAAAAAGAACCCCATTCTTCCTATATGTGATTAGTTGAGCTTCTACTGTTGTTAAACCTCTTTTATAAGTAGCTGCTTTAAATTCAGATTCATTAAGCTTAACAAGCAAATCATCACACTGTTTCTTAAGAGTTTCATAGTTTTTCAGATAAGTTTTAGAGCAAGTTTTATCAGTGTATACCTTTGAGTCTAAAAATGCCATTAGAGCCATGTTTGTCTGAACTTGTTCTTCTTCCATGTCACTCCAATCAAAACCTACACCATCTATAGCTAACATTGCCTTTGAAGATGTGTCTTCATTGTTTCCTTGCTTCCTGGTGTTGTCTGGATTTCTGAACTGACCATCCTTGCTTCTTGGTGCTCTACACTCCCTGGCAAAGTGTCCCAACTTATGACAGTTGTATCACTCCACCTTAGATTGATCATATCCAGCAAGGTCATTAGCATTAATGAAAATCTTCTTGCCTGTCCTCTGATAGTACTTCTTTGCCCTCATACTTAGCAAAGAGAGCTGCCACTTCAAATCCGTTGCTTCCAAATCATCTTCATGAATTTGCTCTAAGTCTTGGTGTAGGACATTGGGATTTTCAACCATGAAAGCATACATAGTATTATCACTGACACTTGCAGTACAAACTTGTGGACTGGCAGCATTAACACTAAGGCTAGCAGCACTAACTTGTGGACAAGCAATGTTAGCATCATTGGTACTGATAGTGCTTGGTGCAGTCATGAAGGCCAAGTTTTGACCACCACTAGATGTACCAACAGTTTTCTTTACCTTTTGTTCAATAATTTTAAAATTGTTGTACAAATCATCTATGCTCATAGTTTCACCCTCAGGCTTATTCATCCAAGCAACTACATGAGAGTTCCACTCAGGTGGTAAGCTACTTAAAAATTTTAAGTTTAAGTCTTCTTGGGCAATGATCACACCCAAGATAGCAAGCCTACTGACTATCTTCTGAAGCCTATTGAAAATAGAGTCAAGAGACTCTACACTTGATGCACTGAAATTCTCATACTGTTGCTTTAAGAGAGTTTTCTAAGTTTTCTTGGTAGATGCATTACCTCCAAATCTTGTTTCAATGGAAGCAAACATAGATTTAGCATCTGGATACTGACTGAATGTTAGTTGATGTTCATTTGGAAGTGCCATGAGTAACAAACCCCTAGCTTTGACATCATTCTTTTTATTTGTCTTCTCTTCTGCAGTTGCAGGTGTAGACATCTTTGTAACTGTTATGCCATTCTCCTGAGTTGTTTGAGGTACTGAGACCCATGAATCACCATTTTCTATCACCACTCAGATTGTATAGTCTTGGATCTGGAAGTACTGCTTAATCCTAATAACCCATATCTCATACTCACCCAATTTGAGTATGGGAAGCTTTGCAGTAGGACCACTATTTGTAGATTCAAGCTCCATGTCTTCTAGATCAAAGTTTCTCAAAGCAAAGCTCTGATACCACTTGTTGATCCCAAACCTAGATCGATTCCTTAGGTTGTCTAAGGTTAAATTACCTTGGATAAATCCAAAATAACTTGTTGTAGAAACTTTGTATGTATATTAAAGTGTATGCGGAATCTACACCTTAATACTCTAGAAGTAAAATCAATGAAACAGTAATCTTGAACAAACAAAGATATAACCAAACGCTCCAATATTATTAGATCAATAATACGAGTACTCTTCACTTAGTACTAGGGTTACAACCTTGAAGCTTTTCTTAATCGACTTTTACAACTATGAAAACTGATGATGATATGATTGTGTATTGATGTGATATCTCAACTAATGCCCTGGAGCCTCCTTTTATAGACTAAGGATTCCTAGTCGGCTTACAATACATTCCTAAGATATCTCAATCTTTTCTAAACATAAACGTAATCTTCTAAATAAATACATTATGTATATCTTGTACATAAATATCTCAATACTTATCTTCACAAGTATTCTTGTTCTCCAAACAAACTTTATCTCTTTAAGTCGTCTTTATCCTCTTGACAGTAGAAAGTCTTCAAACAGTTGTAATCCTTCCACCACCAGCACTAATAAACACAAGCAGTAACTTGTACTAGCAGTCTTAACATTTACTACTAGCAGCACTAACTACTTAGCTTATATTTTAGTCTTCAACACTGAGCAGTCTTAACTTCAACTAACAGCAGTAACTATATGCTATTAGTACTAAATTATACTAACAGTAGTAACTAGCAGTGGTAACATTATACTACCAATACTAACTACTTAGCATAATTTCCATTATGTACCTGAGCAGTAGTAACTTCTAAGAATCCATGAAGTCTTTTAAGTCCCACCAGTGATAATTATGTTGATGGTATGCATGTTGAACCTATTATTGGGTTGTAGTGTTTCTTCTTCCAAAGTCTACTGTTAAAGATATTAAAAGAGTATTGAAGGGGTTCTTATGGAATCAAGGTGATCTTGCTAGGGGCAAAGCTAAGATTGATTGTAAAACTTTATGTAAACCAAAAGCTCAAGGTGGATCAGGATTCAAGGACCTAGGCATTTGGAATGGATTAGGATTCAAGAACCCAGGCATTTGGAATGAAACTCTGCTATCAAAACATATTTGAAATATAGCTGCAAATAAAGAAAGTCTTTAGGTAAAATAGGTGAATGTAGTGAAACTAAAAGGCAGAAACATTTGGGATATATCTTGTGAAGGAACTGATAGGTGGATGTGGAGGGTTTTGTGAAGCTTAGAGAGAAAGTAAGACCCCATATTTTCCAAAAGATTGGAAATGGGCAAAATACATCTATGTGATATGATTAGTGGAATAAGATTGGACATTTAAGTCAATTTATACGCAAAAGAGATGTATATGATGCCGGACTTTCCATTAATCCTTGTGTTGCTGATATGATAGATAATGGACAGTGGTTGTGGCCTAAGGATTGGTCTACTATGTTTCCTGAGCTAATGAATGTGATTGTCCCTAGTGGAAATGTAATAATGGTGAAAAGAAAGCTAGTTTGGAAAGATTTCAGGGGAAACATTGCAGATGTTAATTGGAATAAACTAGTGTGGTTCTCAAAGTATTCTGTGTCATGTGTTTGTGTTATGGATAGCTATTCAAAGAAGGTTAATGACTCAAGACAGGATTATAAGATGGAATAAGGATGCTACCATGAGATGTTCTTTATGTTCTTCATGTATGGATTCTCATAATCATCTTTTCTTTGAATGTGACTATATAGAAAGGATCTGGAATGCATTGGAAAGAAAGATGTGTGCTATTGATATTCCAATAGAATGGAGTGATGTAGTTCAATATATGGCTAATTAGTTTAAGAATAAGTCAGTTAAAAGTGTGGTATGCAGACTTAGTCTTGGTGCTGGTGTGCACTACATTTGGCATGAAAAAAATAAAAGATTATCACAGAGGAAAAGATGACTGCTAATGTGCTTCTTGGAATTATCACTTTTTTAAATGGTGAATGATATTAATTAGAGGTGGAAATTCTTGCCCATATTATAATTTATGGGCGCTTTTTGTCCCTTTTTTAAAAAGTGACGGTGCATTTTTGCCCATCAATTATTATTGATGGGCTCTTATTGGCACTTGTAAAAAACTAAATGGGCTCTTATGGGCACTTGTAAAAAACTATATGGGCTACTGGGCGCATCTTCTTTATTCGATAGTTCTTTTCTGGCGCGTCACGTTTGCTTACGTTTTCGTACGTTTATTACGTTTTCGTTCAATTTTGTCCGTTTTTTACGTTTTCGTCCGTTTTTTACGATTTCGTCCGTTTTTTTTACAATTTTGTCTTTTTTTACGTTTCTGTCATTTTTTTACGTTTTCGCCCGTTTTTTAACGTTTTCGCCCGTTTTTTACGTTTACGTCCGTTTGTTTACTTTTTCGGCATTTTTTTACGTTTTCGTTCGTTTTCTTACAATTCTCGCACCTTTTCGCTCGTTTTTTTACGTTTTCGTCCGTTTTTTATGTTTCGGCCGTTTTTACGTTTTCAGCCGTTTTCTTACGTTTTGGTCTGGTTTTTTACGATTTCCACCGTTTTTACGTTTTTTTACATTATCGTCCGTTTGTTTACGTTTTCGTCCGTTATTTTACGTTTCGTCCGTATATTTACGTTTTCGTATTGTTTTTACGTTTTCGTCCGTTTTCGTACGTTTTCGTCTATTTTTTACATTTTCGTCCGTTTTCATCCGATTTCGTCCAATTTTGTTCGTTTTCGTCCTTTTCCGCACGTTTTTGTTTGTTTTTACGTTTTTGCCACTTTCTTACTTTTGTCTGTTTTATTACGTTTTCGTCATTTTCTTACATTTCCGTATGTTTTTTTACGTTTTCATCCGTTTTTGTACTTTTACAGAAGAAAACTTAAAAACGAACGAAAAGGTAAAAAACGTGCGAAAACGGACAAAAATGTAAAAGAATGTCAAAAGATGGACGAAAACGTAGAAATAAGCACGAAACGTAAAAATACATACGAAAACGTAAAAGGACGGACGGAAACGTAAAAAACGGGCGAAAACATTAAAAACCGTACAAAAACGTAAGAAAGCGGGAGAAAACGTAAAAGAACGTACGAAAACGTAAAAAACGGATGAAAACGTAAAACATAGTACGAAAACCTAAAAACGTATGAAAATGGAAAAAATTGTACAAAACGAACAAAATCGTACGAAAAACAAAAAACGGATGAAAACGTGCGAAAACGGTCGAAAATGTACGAAAATGTAAAAAAGAGATGAAAACGTAAAACAAATGGGTGAAAACATAAAAACAGACGAATGCGTAAAAAAGCAGACGAAAACGTAAAAAACGTACAAAATCGGACGAAAACCAGACAAAATAAAAAAAACATACGAAAACGTAAAAAACCGGACAAAAACGAAAAATGACAAGAAAAAATCATTAAATAAATAAGATTCGCCCTGTAGCCCATTTATCCTATCAGTGCCCGTTTTGGCCCGTGCCCGTTTTGGCCCGTGCCCGTTTTAGTCCGTGCCCATTTTAGCCCGATGCCCATTTTGCTCGGTGCCCGTGCCCGCCCGCCCGTTTCCCCGCCTCTGGTATTAATAAACAACAAACTATACAACAATTTTGAAATCACAAGCCATAAATGGACATGCTCATTTTATGACTATCAACTAAAATATACTAAAAGAACAATACAACTGCCTTATTAGCATAAAAATTCACCATTTATCTAAGCTTTCCCTTCCCGTTAATACAAAGCTTAGGAATCCATGGAGAAACACTCTGCTATGACTAAATTTCCACTAATATAAACACCCTGCTTAAACTCACATGAATCCCTTTCATATGAACTTAGAGGCTCTTATATAAGGCATCAACATAACAGAGTTAAAACTCCTGTTCCATTGAGTCTCATATACCAAGAGCTACATTTTCAGAGATCGACATCACTCATAGGCAAAGAGTTGCTTGAGGATACATCTCACTTGACTACATTTTCTGGTGCTACTTCCAATTCATCATCCAACCCATCTAGAAGATAATTAGAACAACAACCTAGGCTTCATCAAGCTAGCATTCCACCAACAGCGGGAAACCTTCCTTATGGTTTTAGGTAATGCCTTTAACTACATATCCTCACACCCTTGATTGTAGTGATCCTACATCATCCACTACAAGAAAGGACTGATTCCTTGCAGAAAGGTTCCAAAAACCACTGTATTAGGCCCTCTGCAATACAAACATAACCTGACATATGATGTTATTCAAACCATAACCAGTAATCCAACATTGTTACTGGCATTTTATGCTTGCATAGTTTGGGATTATCCCCAATTCCTTAAAAATCATAGAAATTGTCTTTGATTTCTTCAAAGTTAGGCTTGCTAGTTTCCATTTGATCTCCTCTTTCACAGTTTTAATTAGAACATCTTCATTTCTCTTTTCATCTTGGAATATTCTCAAGTTTCTTTCCCTCGAAATAACATATACACAAGCTGCAGTTCCAACTTTGCTCAGTACACTTTTGATATTATTCTTATAGTGCATATTCAGCAATTCACCAATGATGTCATTCCATTCATATGTTGCTTTTCCTAACAAAATCACTGTATTTAAAGAATAGATGTGAGACAGAATCACTGCATTGGTCACAAAATGATCATTTTAAGCTCAATCCTGTGTTTCACTTAGCCATTAAATCATGAGTCTGCAATCTTTTGTGAAGATCCAGCCATATGATAAAGGTGTATTTTAGTACACATTGAGAGTACCACAATATATGATACCAATTGACTTGAGGGTACTAATTTCTCAAATCCAGTCAAACATCCCTTACAGTAAATTTAGTTTGTCTTCCTTTATTAGTGAACCAAACAGGTTGATCATGACTATTCTTTAGTGAATAAACCTCAATCACTAGGCCATTTCCATCTTCCATCATCAATTCGTATCATTGTCTTTAAATCTTACATCATAGATGCCCCTTTTAGTAATGACATTGGATAAGGGACCTCTTTGATTCCATTAACCCATAACCAAGCCTTAAAGAATCCGAAATGGCCTAACGCCATGCACTTAGATTTTAATGCTCTTATCCAAAACCACACATGGGAACTTATACCACCTTTTTCTTAAACACCTATCGGTTGCAAATGGGTATTTTGTATCAAAAGAAACGCTAATGGATCCATTGCTAAATATAAGGCCTGACTTGTGGCTAAGGGTTTTCTTTAAAAATATGGCACAAACTATTTTTACACCTTTAACCCCGTCACAAAACATGTCACAATCTGCACCATCCTCTGTATTGCTTTATCTAAAAATTTCCCGCTTCGGTAACTTGACGTTAACAATGCATTCCTTTACGATACTCTTCATGAATATGTATTTATGATCCAACTACCGGGTTACGTCAACCCTCAGTTCCCAAATCATGTTTACAGGCTAAAAAATCTTTATATGGCCTAAAACAAGCTCCGTGTGCTTGGCATCTTGAGCTTACTAATTTTCTTCTTTAGTTTGGCTTTAAAAAATCCTTAGCTGTTGCCTCACTATTTCTTTATCAACATCTTGAGGTAACTTGCTACTTCATGGTCTATGTTGATGATATTGTTCTTAGCGGTAACGACCAAAACTTCCTTGATCAATTTATCCATGCCTTAAGTACTAAATTCTCGATCAAGGATCTTGGCATGCTTTACCACTTCCTTGGTGTTGAGGTTATTCAACATTAACATGCCATTTTCTCTCTCAACATAGACATATCCAAGAGGTTCTTACTTAATTTCACATGGAAGGTGCTAAGGATGTTCATACGCCCCTTAGCACCTGTAAATCTTTGTCTCTCAACGACCCTTCACCTTGGTTGATGCCACACCATATCGTTGACTAATTGGATCTCTCCAATATCTAGCCTTCACAAGGCATGACATCTCATTTGCTATCAACAAACTGTCTCAATTCTTGCATATTCCACGCCAAGCTCACTGGCAAGCCCTTAAATGGGTCCTTAGATATCTTAAAGGTACCATACATCATGGCCTCTTTCTTAATCGCCATTCCTCCCTCACACTGTTGGTCTTCTCACATTTAAATTGAGATGGTGTTCATGACTCTGAACGATCCACTACTACTGATATAATATATCTTGGCAACAATGTTATATCTTGGAAGTCTACTAGAAAAAAGTCCATCTCTCATTCATCAGCCGAGGCTGAGTACAAGGCCATCGCTAACATGTCAACTGAATTGATTTGGCTTAAGAACCTGTTACAAGAACTTGGCATGTCTACTTCACAAACACCAACTTTATATTGTGACAACATAGGTGCTACATATCTTTGTGATAACCCAGTTTATTATTCACGTATGAAACATAAGGCACTAGACTACCATTTTATTCGAGAACAAGTCTCGACTGGGCATCTAAGAGTTCTCCATGTAAGTTCATAAGATCAGCTAGCAGACATGTTAAACAACCCGCTATCTCGAGCATCATTTCTTCATAATCGCTCCAAGATTGGTGTATCTGACGGATCCTCCATCTCGCGAGGGCATATTAGAGACACTACAGTCAACCGGTCAACACAATCATCTTGGGAGGGAATTGCGTTCAAATATAAATTCAAATGTATTCAAAATATGAAAGTATATGTTCTCTCATATAATTTCTCCTCTCTATTATTATACATAGCCTATATAAGGCATATAAATCATTGTATTCATAATCACTTTTCAATACAATATTCAGAATCACCATAAATAGCTACTGCATTCAGTTAATGCTTTCTTCATAATAGAGATAGAATGCATATCACCGTGACAGAATACCATCAAATCATCAACAAAGCATAAGTGGGTCAATTTGAGCTCTTTACACCCTTTATGGTATATAAACTTTCCATCTGCCTTAATATTTTTTTATCAAGATTAAATTAAGAACCTCCATCACTAAAGTGAACAGATAAGATGATATTGGATCACCTTGTCTTAACCCTTTATCCCATTTGAAGTAGCCATAGGTCTGCTCATTAACACAAGTTGAAATGCAGAGGAACTGATGCAAGTCATTATCCACTTCACCTTTTGCTCATGAAAACCAAATTTAATAAGAATAGTTTCAAGGAAATTCCAGCTTACAGTATCATATGCTTTCTGTAAATTTGTAGCCTTTCAACAATTCTTGGGTAAAAAGTATGTTATCTTAGATGCTTCTAACAGGAATAAATGCACTTTGGTTAATGCTAACAACCTTCTCAAGACCACTCTTGATTGTGTTAGTAAGGGCTTTGCTAATGCATTTGTATAATACATTACAACATGCTATTGGCCAAACTTTGTTTGGAGTCGCCATTTTAGGAATGAGAGAAATTATAGTAGCATTTACTTCTTTAAGCCACTTTCCACTTAGAAAGAATTCTTTAATTGCTTTATAGACATCCTTTCCTATAATTGTCCAAGCTTTCTTGGAATTATTATTGATAATATAAAAATGAGACTGTTGAGTATCTAAGTATTGAAAACAGTCCATGTGATGAAATTCGCTAAAGAATGGGAAGTCAATTACATATTTGACAAGTGTGTGAAGAATAAGGATTGTGGTTATGAGAAGATGACTTTATAACTTCGAATAACTTCTATTATATACTGGATATTTAGATTTACAAGTGTGTTCATGTTAGGACAGCTTTGTAGTCTATTTTAGCTAGTGTAGTTTAAAAATAGATTCTATCTCACAAGGTAAGTTTCTTGCTTGTCAGGATTAATTCTTATAAAAACATTAAGATTTAGTATTAATGAATTTGATGTCATGGAATTCTAAGGTTGTTGGATTTATAGCAGTGATAGTTGAGTATCATGGAAATCTCCTGCTTGATAAATATTATAGCTCTATAACAATAGATAAAAGGGTGTTTGGTTTAAGACTAGTCAGCTCTGTATCTTCTAGATGAAAAGTGGCTTCTCAAGCTCTCAGTCTATTGGAGTATCATGGTTGAGGTAGCCTTTTGGATTGACTATGCTTTGATTAGTTGGTTAGTAGTTTACATAAGGTGAGTTTCCTGACTGAAGTTTCAGCTGCTATATGTTAGATAACCTTACAATTGGGACTCATTCTGAGATTGGTTTAAAAGCTCTATGATGAAGTATTTAAGCATGAGCAAGTATCTAGGAATAGAGAATCATGAAAGATGAGACTTCTTGGTCCCAGATTTGCTCATGCTTATGGATGTGGTACATCTTTCTCTCAGAAGGTATATTTTTTGGCTTAATGATGCCTTAACTGCTTTTCTCTTATCTAACTCTTGCTATGAGGGGAGCTGCAGTGTAGATGTTTGATGGAGTAATGGTTGAGGAAATGCAGTTAAGTCAATGTTCCTTCTGAAGGAAATGATTGACTCATATGTGATTATGCCCGATCTTCGCTAGTATCTGGGAATAGACTAAGAAGGAAATGTAGTCATGTATGGTTGTCAGTCCTATATAAGGTTTGGATGATTTGTATTGGAGTAGATGATGCCATTTCTCATGGATTTTGACTAAAGTTGAGATGTGTAGATGAAGACCGCGTCTTTGCTTTAGTTCAAGTTCTTAAGTAAAGGAAATGTAGTCCATTATGGTGAATGGTAAAATGTATCTTGAGTGACAATTGGTGTTAAGCTCTATATAGTTGATTTGATTGTTTGTTATGTCTTGAGATCTCTTATTGATAGCTACGATATGTCATAATACAATAAGTTGATTTGTTTATATTTTTATGTTCATTAATATATAGGGATCATTCTTGAAGATTAGATGTGCTTTGTTTTTTTACCAAAAAAATATGAGGTTTTCTTGAAATTCCTCATGCGACTTATGCGAATTATGCAACTTAAGCAACCTCCGACAAAAACCCATATTCTCAAACAAAAAACTACATTCAATCATTGGGGGACATGGGTATTTTGGTAACTTTTTCAGAGGTTGCATAAGTCGCATAGGTCGCATGAGGCATTTTAAAAAAACTCAATTTTTTGGGGGAAAAACAAAACACCTCCAATCTTGAGGCATTTCAAGCATTACCCCTAATATTAATTTCACCATTTAAAAAATCTAAATTACCAAAACAGACCACTAGACAAATAAGTAAATTGTATCTACAGAAGCACTCACAATCCAGTAATGTGACAAGTAGAGTTAGGGAGATTGCAGTTACATTTAATGGCAGGATTATACGCCTGAGAATCAAAATCGGTAGAGACCACAACAGCGTCGCTGCTGAGATCTCTACTTATGTTCCAACCCATATTTGTTACTACATTTTCTTGTATCCCTCATGCACTAAACATTTCGTTTATTACACGCACTGCAACCACTAGTGTTACCCATAAAGATTCTAGCCTAAAACATACGATCCGAAGGTCGGGGAGGATGAAATAGAAAGTAAACCATATTATTATATGTAGAGAGAGAAAGGGAAGAGTGTGTGTTTCTAGAGAGAGAAAGAGAAACACACATTATGAGATGGTTACAAATGAATCCTCACCCCTCCTTGAAAGTAAGGAGGGGATATATATAGCCTATGACACGCCTAACTATCACCTAATGACATTATTGGTACTTGCGTATCTGACTATATCTAAACCAATGTAATTCCGTATAAGTCGACATATTTTAAGGCTAACAATCTTCCCCCAATATGTGGACATACGAAATTACTTACAATGTTCCTATCAAGTACAAATACAAATAAAATAAAGCCTTCCAAAGTGCTTCCAGTGCTGAAGATGACTTTTGAGTCTTCATGTCTTGATACTTGTACTCCAGCTTGGATCTTCTGTGTCTTTACTTGATCTGGAACCATTGTAGTATCCATGACTTGGATTAACTTCTCCCAATTCATGCAGCATGTCTTGAAAAGCTTTCTTCATAGACTCCTTTTTTACGAAGTTTCTGAATCAACTTCCCCCCAAACAGACATCTGTATCTTAAGCAGATTTTGAAACTTTGATGTAGTTTGAACGGTCTTCTAACATTGACATTTAAAGTGCATAGCGGAATTTTGTAGAAGAATTAGCCAACCACGCCAACTAATACTGCTTCTATACTGTATCATGACATTTGGTCTTGGTGAATATCCGTTTGGGGGAACATGCAAATAAATTAACAACACTTTTCTCACGCTTGCAGAATACTTCACACATACCATACTAAGAAAAAGTAGTATAAACTACTTCCCCCTGGAAGTTAACCTAATTATATCAAAGTATCAAAGTACACGTATTCCCCCATGATGGTTTTGAACTCTCGGAAGCATCATTGACGTATACACACGTATACTCGAGAAGTTCTTGTCTTAAGCAAACATCTTGAAAAGTTATGAATGACATTGAAGAATTTTGAAAGATTTTACTTAGACTGTGAAGTACCATTGACATGTTGTAGCTTTAAATATCCCGTGAGAATTGCTGATTACATCTCAACCTTTAAACTCTCTGTTAACTTACCAACCTCGTATTCTGTCAGCTATTGATGTGACCGCATGGTAAAGTAAACCCGATATACCAAACTTGAAAATGAAGTAAGATTCCTTAAATTTGTTACTTAAGCTTTAAGTGTTGTTGATTGAAGAACGGTGTAGAGAAATCTGCAGCATTAGAATCCCATTGTACTGTATACCTTGTATGGGAAGGTATAAGTATCTTACCTTTTAAATATACCCACATCTACATCTGCGTGTGACACTGAGTACTACAATGTAACTCCTTTAAGTGATAGTTAACCATGTCTTCAACCAACCACCCCAACTACTGGAAACTAGATCATTTAAGTCTCAATCATAATTGTATACCATCAAGCAAGTCATCAATCGATAGAGTGGGTTTAAAGAAAAGGGATAGAAAGTAAAAGGAAGTCTCGATGATGAAATAAGTAGACGCCTTCATGAAACTCACTTCAATCTCAAATAAGGGATACCAAATCAACTTCGTGATCATTTGACATTAAAATTCAAATCCATAGCTGTTTGACGTTTAAGTGAATCTTTAATGATCGTTTTAGCATTAAGTGTTGTGTTTGCTTTGGTGTTGTAGAAGGTGTTTAAGTTTGGTTCTTGACAAAAACAGGTGAAAATGGCCTTAAAATGAAATTTGGTGAAATTACCGAAAATGGATGGAATTTGGTTAATTTACCAAAAAAATAGATGGAAATTGGTGAATTTACCGAAAATGGTATAAATCGCCTAAAATGCACCAAAAATGGTATAAATCGCCCAATGCAAATGGTATAAATCGTCCAATGCAAATGGTATAAATCGCCTAAGCCAAAACGTGTATAAATCGCCTAAGCATAAAAGCGTATAAATCGCCTAGTGTAAAAACTGGTATAAATCACCTAGTGTAAAAAGTACAATTTTTCAAAATAAAAAAAGACACATTTTTTGACACTTTTAGATGATTTCTTTTGCAAAACTAAGCAAATCTAAGAAAGTCTTAACATAAAAATGCAAACTTTTTTATTTTTGAGACGAAATTGTTTTCACTTTTTTTGAGAATAAAGCTTAAAGATCTTGCGTAATAAGCTTTGAAAAACCACAAATCAGTTGTACAAATGAGCTAGAAATATTAGAGAGAAGAAAGTTTTAAGCTTTTGTACAAAATAACCACCAACCAAACAAACATGTGGGTTTTGGCTTAAAAATAAGCCACGAATTGACTTATTAAGCCACGAACAACACCCCAATAAGAAACCCATCAACGCGTAACACTCCTAGGCTCTGCTACCAATTGTTACCCATAAAGATTCTACAGCAGTTCAGGCCTTGAACCTTAATGTCAAATGATGTTTGATCAAAACGGGTCAAGCCTCGTACTACAACGTCAATAAAAGTTCCTACAGCAGATATGATAGTTATGACGTTAATGATAGAGTTGGAAAGTATATTCGGTCCTTTGTTTAACGAATAATTTCAATAGAGAAAATCAAGTTGTTTCAAAGTCTTCCGTTGTTACTACTACTGATGTATCCGATAAACATCAACAACAACCAGATTCAACTTCATCTACTTCAACTCTAGCAACAACTGTCACTGCTGATGGAAACTTCGACTTGTAAATATTTTTGATTTTTCTCTTTATTTTGATTTATAAATACTTTTGAAAAAGAAAATACAAAAATATAAAACCAACAAAAAAATACAAAAATATAAAACCTAGAAAAACAAAATATAAAATCAAAAATTTTCAAAAATACCAAAAATAATCTTCTCGACATGTCTCTTGGAATCGATAACATTTACGTACCTAGAAATGTCGATTAACATTGACACGGGTGTGTAAATGAAGTTTGAGTAAGAGTTTAAATGCTTTCAAAACATGTCATTTCTAAATTTTCTCTACGACTTATGTACATTTCAGTGCATAACTCGGATGTAAATGTAAGGAAAGTGTATCTTTTTAGATAAGTTATCATGTCAACGAGAAAGTCAATTTCACGGGTCTTGGGCCCCTATACAAAACATTTAAAAGTTTTGAGCTCATGACAATGGCTTACAGTTACTTCAGACTGTAACCCGAACCCAAATGTTAGGGGAGTGTACGCTTCAGTGCGCTTACTCTAAAAATAGAAGAGAAGTCTTCTATCATGGTTTTTAAAAACCGTTGAACACAATTTTTCAAAAAGAACTTTCAATGTCAAATTGTTTAGAACATAATTTGTGGTATCTTTCCATAATAAGCGATATTTGTTAAAATTGTGTGTTCAACACTCCCTTCCTCAAATAAGTTTAAAAATTATTGTATCAATTTTCTCAAAATGTCATATTTATGTAGATCAATTTTTGAGGGGGTGCTTTTAAAACCAAAATCCTTTTAATGTTTTTAGGTACTTTTCATAAATGTTAATTTTATGTTTCCAAAAACATTTCGTGAAATTAAATTGTGGAAATTATAATGTCAATTAATAATATACATTATTCACTAAGGTATCTCACTCCGTCTTCAACATATTTGTGGTGTCATATCATTTTTTCCTTGTAATGTCAAGTTTTAAAAATTAGTGGTATCCCACATACTGTGTTGAAGGGGAGCTATCAGAAAAATTAATTCATGCAATATCGTGGTATAATTTTTCTCCCCATGGAATTTTTCATGTCATAAATTTTAATCAATTGGTATTTCAAATACTAAGAGATTTATAATTTTAAATAAGGGGAGAAAATGTGATTAAAATATAATATAGAAGAATGTGATCTTTAAGACTCTAAGTGCAACTTCTACCCACATATGCGAAACAATTTCAAATCTCGATGCACATGTCTAGGGGGTATTACAAAATGTTTGTACCAAAGGTATGGTTCGATCTCTATACCCAACAACCAATTAATCTCACAACGTCGATGAAGTCATAAGTTGGTTAAGGTTAGG
This sequence comes from Tanacetum coccineum, assembly GCA_026074375.1. Classification (NCBI taxonomy): domain Eukaryota; kingdom Viridiplantae; phylum Streptophyta; class Magnoliopsida; order Asterales; family Asteraceae; genus Tanacetum; species Tanacetum coccineum. Next base: position 36,788 of record BQNB010032285.1, on the reverse strand, counting down.
TATAAGTCTTACGATTCAACCAGAACCGAAGGGATCTACCCATAGACATTCCATAGTTAGACTAGAAGTCCTTAGGTATGATTGGAGACGAATGAGAATAAGGGAATAATACCGACTAAGGTTGAGCTAACACTAGAACAATCACAACAAGGTGTTAGTAATGAAGTCTTGGTAAGCATTGAAGGGTTTGAAGAATTAAAAAAAATGTATTGATAAAGAGTGAAAAGAAAGAAGCCTTCCACACAACTTAGACAGAAACCGGGTCAATGCATAATCTATCAAAATCATAAAGATGATTGTTGGTATTAAAGAAAGCCCTCATGGACCCAGTGATGCAGTGCACAGCCCTTCCCAATCATTCGAGTTTCTCTTAAAAGAAAATTGTCTCATTTGTCACGGAGATACACACGTTATCTATTGACATCTCACTCCAAGACTGTTGATATTGAATAGGTGGCATTCAGCTCCAGACTTCGATTACTAAAACCAAAGTGCACAAATCGAGTCTAGAGCCAGAAGAGATCAAATTACAAATCTCATTAGGACACAATCCATGTAAATCACTTGTTGTTCATCATAATACAACATTTGATATCAAAGAGTCCTACGCATTATCCTTGTGATCTTGTCAGAACATTTAGAGTGATACTCTTTAGTATTCACAGTAACGAATAGAAATCCTTCCAGTGTCATCATCAAACGGCACTGCGGTAGGTGACTTGCAAGATTCTATATGAATCAAGCTTGTGCTAACTAGAGCTCTTGGTCTAGTAAATGAATTGACAACTTAATCAGAAAGATAGTAACTATCTGATTCACTCTTACCGTGTTGTCTGCTTTGAGACGCCCCGGTAACAAGAACGCCTAGTACAATTGTGAAACCTTGTCAAGAAGATTCATATGAATTATATCTGATCACAGGTAGTATCTATACTGATTAACGGGGAACCGTGGTTATTGCAACCGTATTCAACGAAGTGACAAAGACACTTATGTCCATATCTGTTGTTTATCACTAACCTTTTAAATGCATATTTAAACGTCGATGTTGCAACCTTGTACCAGCGAAGTCAGATTCATTGACACATGCTCATACTCAAGCTTTCAAAGTCAATCATTCAGCATTAATATTGTTGATGCTAAACTTCCTCATCATCAAAGAGCTTCAAAGTTAAATAAAGAATAGTCTATTGGGGAAGATTGTTAGTCCTATGTTTATATAAGTCAAACAAGAATGAAATCAGTATGAGCATGTCTGTCAAAAGTACAAGTTGATCAAGAAAGTCAAATCAAGATGATTTAAGTCAAGGAGATGATACAAGATGTAAGATCTCAATAACTCAAAGTCAAAAGATGAAGTCTCAAGATCATGATCACATAAATGACACCGAAAGAATGTTATCGGTCGTCTTAAGCATGAATGAACAAAGCCATTACAAACAAAAAAAGATGAAGACAAGACCAAAGAAGACAAAGCTCAAAAGTCATATTGTAACACCCCCAAATTGGGTCGCAGCGGAATAAGGGTCCGGGGCGTGTTACTTCTCAGATCAATAACACAAGATAATATAAGAACGACCAAAAAGTCGTTTAAAACTGATACATTGGATTTAATAAAGTATGTGTTACAAAAGCCCGAAGCTTTACTTGTTTACTTGTTATTATTACAAAGATTTCTAGCCCATAACAGATATACAAAATGTAATGCGACTAAATCTTTAATGCATGACTTCAAAATATAACCACCAATGTATCCTTCGCACCTCGTGCTTAATGACCTCCTGAAAAACATTGCATTTAAAAACGTCAACATAAAGTTGGTGAATTTCATAGGTTTATGTAAATGTATATGCAGGACCGCAAGACTTTCCCAGTGATAATGCAACAGATGCAGACATCACAAAATGTAATTACGTTTTCCTAAGCTCATGACACCGAAGCTCGACATAATTGAATACAATATATAAATATTGCCTACATTGCCCGTGATGATGTTCAACCCGTAACATCCAGTATCCGACATGATATACGTTCGTTTCCAGTGATAGCTAGTCACCCGAACGGGGAGGTCAATCCCAAATAGATCTATCTATAATCATTCGCGCTCACATTCCAGTAATTGACAGTTCATGATTCATGGGCATAGTGGGTTATCGCTACTTAGGCAAAACGTAATCATGATAAAATGTACACTTGCGTCCAATTTGTAAAACATGCATATGTTTCTCACCCCAAAAACTTGTAATTTAATAATTGTAAAACATGGGGCTATGAACTCACCTTGAGTGAGTAAACTGATAACAAAATATCCCAAGTAAAAACGCGTCACGCTAACGCTCGAATGCAACCTAGTTAATATAGGTCGAATCAGTATTCAAGTACGTTGTCTAACAACAACTGTATATAATCCTATATAGTTATCATCGTACTATCGTTCGGGCTATCATAATTTAAGAGGTCATGACATGACGTACGAGGAGTTAGGACACTTTAAATCGTAAATCCAACAACTCGTCAATACGCCATCCGAAGAAGCCTCATTATGAAATTCCCTAGTAATATAGCACTTCGATAACTAATAACATATATAATCTATATAGCTATATCACCATCTATTTGTTTAAGTGAAATCGTAATTATAAAGTAAAAACGTTTATAATTACGCCTTTAGTAAAAATGACATAACTTTGTCGTTTTAAGCCCGTTTCTCGCGTTTCTTACGCCCACGCTTTCGTATTAAGACGAGTGATCATAAAATCACATTTTTAGGTTTTTGAGATTCTGTGATGAATAGTTTTTTTACTGTTCATAACAGCTATATAATCGTTTTTATACTTTTAATCAACGTAAAACCCGTTTTTGTCGTATCTTATTCGTTATAGCTCCGTTTTTAGCGATTCTTTCGAACACGTTCTCGTAATTGAAAGTTTTATCATATTATTAATGTTTACAAAGTATAAGTTTCTGCCATGAATAGTAACTTTTTATAAAATTTGTTTTATAAAGTATTTAGCGTCGTAAACTCGTAACTAGCGTATCTTCTTCGTTATAAATCAGATTTTCGAGTTTCTTATCATTTTGGAATCCTAATGAGATGTACTACCTTTATAAAACATAATATGGCTGCTTCCAAAGTCGAACCAAAATAGAAAGTTTGAGGTTTTGTGATATAGACATGTTTTAAGCTTGATTTTTGTACCATTAAGCTTCAACACCTTATTACAACTAATTCACAACATTTCTATATTATGTTTTACATATATAAAGTCCATTAGATCATACTTTACTCAAGTGTGTTCAAGATAACAAGTTTAACTTCCATTTTCACTTGTAACTCATAAGTTAACTTTAGATTTGTACATATACATGTTTATACTTAAACAACATGTTAAAACACTTATACATCCCTTTTAACGTCATATTAGCATCCATGTGACATGTAAATAAGTTCATAAAACATTAATCGTAAGTAAATATCCATTTTACATATTTTTTACATATTCAAATGTACCATAAATGGTGATTTAGCTAAATATAACATATGTAACAATAAAATCTTGTTATGAAATGATTAAGCTTTTAAATAACCCTTATTGTGGTGATTAGAGTAAAGAATAACAATCACACCTTGTGATTAACAACCTTGCTTGAAAAATAAGTGAAAACCTAATTTCAACCAAAAAACCCTAATCTTGCAATATCTTTTTAAAACCCTTTCAAAGCTTAACCAATCCTTCAATTCTTCTTAGAATACCTTAAGTATGATATGTAAACACTAATATGGTGAAATAAAATCAAACTATGGATTGTGTTTGTTAAGGTTTTTGAGCCGTGGGTTGTAGAGAGGAAATGGGAGAGCTTGTTTGATTTTACACCTTGGAAATGTGATATGTGTGTGATACTTACTAGCTAAGGCCTTTTATACAAGACAAGGACTCAAGGAAGGCCTCAAGGAAGATCTAGGGCAATTGTCAAGAGCATGTTGTTGGTGTAAGACATGTTCCTTTGATTATATGTTATATCTAGATTTATGGAGACTAGTCATGCAAACAGATATTTTCTTGGTCCTATCCCTTGGAATTCGGCCACATACACATATATGTGATGTTTATTTGATTATTTTGGGTATTGGGTATAATGTGGTATTAGTTTTAAGCGTGTTAGGTTTAGTGCTTCCTGGGTAATGCTGAAAACGCAATTTATCGCGAAATGTAAGCATTTTTACGAAACCAATAAAATAAGAGTGAACAAAGTTGATAATTTATCTTATAATAATCATTTTAACACTTGTTGATGTAAAACGTTTAATTCGTTTTAATGCGCCCGTTTACAGTGAATGAGCATTTTTAGTTTACGCGGATTTAGCTAACGGATTCGATTTAAGTGTTAAACGCGTAAACCTAAAAATAAATTGTAAATTACCATAATGTATCAATGACCTAAAAAACACGAGGGGTGTTTTACTAGGGTGGAGTATAACTAGACTTAAAATGCTAAATATGATTGTGACCAAAGACCAACCTAACTCGAACCAAAAGCATTGTTTTTGCATAACATGTATACGACTATAACCCATGCGTGACTTATAAAGTACGCATGATCCAAGGACTTCAGTCGTGGCAGCATAAATAACGACGTGTAGGTAAATTTTGTAACAACTTAGCATGTTGTAAAACAAATAAACGAAAACCAAGGGAAATTACATTAACATTAAACACGTATATGATATGCTATGATGGCTCACTAGGGACTAATAAGAACTAGGCTTACGCAGTGAATTGATTTCTTATGTGGGTGGACCTCGACTCACCTATTCAGGGGCGTACCATGTAACCCCAAGATGAGCACAGCGTTGTCATTTCGCTATGGTCGTCACATACTCTGTAAAATGAGAACATCGATGCTCGTACTAAGCCCCTTTACGCTAGAACAAATGCATTTACCACCTGAGGGACACACCCATTGATGACCATACAGCCACCACAAAAGCCGCGGTTGTCGCAGCTGTGCGCTGTCAAATAGGCTTTGGCCACAGCGAGCCGTTGTTGGGCCCTGCTCTAGGCTTGCGCCATCATCCGTTAATTCCCAACATTTAAAGACATCGAAACCTAGTATTCAAGTCGGACCCTGTGGGAATTATGGAAGAACTAGATATATATTTTTAGTGAGTTAAGGGAAGGACAAGAAACCATAAAGTGGTGATAAAAACCCACTGTTGGGTTACGGCATTGCAGAAAAACAAAAATGAAAGAGTGTAGGCCTGGTGGGTTTGTGGTATGTATAAAAATGATGCATGTGATATTTTCTACACTTGCCTTTTAAATAACTTCATTTTTGACATTAGAAGAGTTAATACTTGCATTGTGATTTACCTTAAAAAGTTAGACAAAATATATTAAAAAAATGCATGTTGCCGTGTCTTTTTTTTTGGGTCGTTCCAGGACGAGACCCAACGGGTGGGTAAACTAGTAACGAAACTATACCATTTCGAGAATGTAGAAGAGTTATAAATAACGATTTTCGATGAGCTAAGAATGATAACGACCAATTTAAATTATAAACATATGAACGAATTTAACACGATTTTTATATAAATTCTTTGATACTAAAAATATTTTTAAAGCTTATTCGGGTTTTAAACATGCAAAGTGATAAAGAGTAAACAATTTAAAATATAAAGTTATATAAATATATATATACTATTTGGAAAGTCGAGGATTAAAAAAAGAAATGATCACATTAAGTTTTAAAAGGTTAAATTTGGTAATTAATTATTGAGAATAATAGAGTGACTAAAAATCCCGCTCTATTTTGAAACTTAAGGGTATTAGTTGTAAATTAATAATCTTTAATAATTAATTTAACGAGTCAAACGAACCGTGATATATAAAACCGATGATTGCGCAAATTAATTAACGGCTATGATGTAAATAAATAAACGCGATAATAAAATATATAAACTTAGTAACTTACAAATAATGTTTATATTTTTCTTTAGATATAAATCATATGGACTTGTAAATATAAGTTACGACGCGTAATAGTATAAATTCCTGTATACATACTTATAGTTGTAAAGTCGTCCCTGGAGCCAAATCAACACTTGAAAACGTAAAACGTTAACTCATAACGGACATGCCCTTTTTGACCCATTTGAAATAATTCATTTTATACATTAAATTTAGAATGTAAACTCAGACTTTGTCATAATTACTTAGGTGTTTGACTGAGTCACCATTTGACGTACATTGATCCATTATCAATTCCAGACGATTAACCGACAAGGTGAGTTTCCATAGCCCCTACTCTACTGTTTTCGGGGTGAGAACATTGCTTATTTTAAACATGTGAACACAAGTACAATTATACATTACTGATTGGTCTAAGTCCCGATTTAACCCAAGTTGTTATTTGCCCGATTTATCATGAACCGTTAATTACTTGTAAGCGCGAATGTTATGGATAGATCTATCGGGATTGACATCCCTGTTCGACTTGGACTGACATTAGTCAAGCAAATACAGTTTCATTTGAGTCAGATTACGGGTGTCCTAGGTTAGACACCTGCAAGGGCATTCATTATTGTTGGTATATGTTAACGTGTCGGTGTCATGAGCTTAGACGATAGTAATGCAATTTATATGACTTTGTATCTGTTATATGGTCATATGTGGAAAAAATCTTGTGGTTCTTAAAACATTTCTGCTTAAACCAAACCTATGGACTCACCAACTTTATGTTGATACTTTAGCAATGTTTTCTCAGGTATTAAGAACGAAGATGCTATGTGAAGTCTCATGCATTGCAGTCATTTCCAGTGATTAAAGATCATTTGTACTAATTTAAAAACAATGTCGTATTACCTATTTTTATGCTTCCGCGGAATGTTTAAACTATTTATTATTTCCTAATACAAGTGATCTACTTTCTTAAACGTCCCATATAGAGGTCGTTCTGTATTGCTTAGAAGCATGATATTCATGAAGTCGCACGCCCTCGGTTGCCGTTATACTATGATATTTTGGAGGTTTGACAGATTGGTATCAGAGCCCTGAGTTATAGAGAACTAGGTTGCATTACGTAGCACTAGACTATAACTACTTATCTGCTTAACATGATTAATATGCTTCTATTGTCTGTCATTGCTGGTGACTCAATGTGGGGTACATAGGAAGCAACAATCAAAGGAGTACACGTATATTAAAATGGGATACATGTGAAATAGACATATATGAGATACATATACGTGATATGGGTTACATGTGTATTAAACAAACTTAACTATGTGTATTTTGAAAAATGCTTATATCCTTACTTCATATTTTCTTGTCTCAGCGACATGTCGAACTCAGATGAATTGAGACACACCGATAACACCACCCTGATACCTCCCAGACTCCCCGACACACTCCCCCAGGTGTATCATAGGAGACGTCCTACTCTCGGATTACTTATTTTGCCATCCGTATTACCATTTCCCCCAACTATCAGACGTACCGCTCGTATGTCTGTTTTACCCATTGAGCTAAATCTTGTTGAACGTGCCAGAAGTTCTGCTATTAACCTTGATGATTATCAACTTGATCCTGTTACTCCACCACCCTCACCTTCATCCCCATTCTCGATGGCGGCTTACCAGCGGATGATTGCTGAAACGGACCCCACCCGGAGAGAAGAAGCTCTAACTGCCTACGGGACGGAAACTGGTCAGGGTTCGGTGCTTGTTCCTGAGACAGTCTTGACCGTATGCATGACGCGCCTTAGAGGACAGTTTCATACCATTCTCGAGGACATGGACCGTTACCCAAATGCCTATTTGGAGGAGTTAGAAGCCTTCTTGACACTATGGGATGTGAAGCCCCGAGTTGAGGAAAGTTCGTTGGAGACGCTATCTGTGGACGAACTGATTACTCAGCTTAGACAAGTATGTGAGGATGCGAAGGATCGTTCTAGTAACGCTCAGGAGGAAGCAGGACAGAAGAGGAAGGAGGCACTCGAGGAAGTGGTCCAGCAAATCTACCGTAACAACAGCTAGTTTTATTTATATTTTTTTGTACAACCACTAAGTTATGGGTTTGTCACGGCTAGTGACTCTTGTATCCCCTTACTCTTCGGAATGAGTATCGTGTTTGTGAATAATAACAGTATTGATTTCAAAAGCAATTGCCCATTTGTAGTACCGTGACTATCTTTACGCATATAATTTTCGTACATGTCATAACTGTCATTTCCATTGTCCCTCTTATAGAAAATGGCACCCGGATGACGCCCAACTGTCCGCCGGAACCCTCCAGTCAACCGTTCGACCAACCGAAACAACGTGGACATCAACAGTGGCATTGACACTCAGATGCTCGACCAGCTCATTGCCACAAGAGTAGCTGAAGCACTCGCAGCTGCCGCTGTGACTCATGCTGCAAGCACTCAAGAAGAGACCAACCTAGGATCCAACTCTTCCCAGAATAAGGCATGCAACTACAAAGAATTCCGTGCAGTCATGCATGAAAACTTCTGTGGTACTGAAGGTGCTGTAGGCTTAACCCGATGGTTTGAGAATCTGATCTCAATATTTGGGATTAGCACGTTTTGCAGAACGGTGGACAGAGTTAAGTTTGCTGTCTAGCACACTGCTGATTGTGCTTTACTTGGTGGGACGTGTACGTTCGTTTCTGTTACTTCGATACCATATGCAACACTTGGAGTACTTTCAAGGCTTTATGTCATCCGGATAGTTACTTTTCTATGTCATCGAAATGGAGATTCAAGCAATTAGAATCGAACTGTGGAATTTAAAGGTGAAAGGCACAAACCTTACCGCCTACAATCAACGTTTCCAAGAACTCATCTTTTTATGCCCTGAAATGGTACCCAACACCGACCGGTTGTTGGAACGTTACATTAAAGGTCTACCTTTGAACATCAAGGGTAATGTAACCTCATCCAAACCTGTAGATTTGCATGAAGCGATTGAAATGGATCAAGGGTTGATGTACCAAGTAGTCCAGGAGTTAGGATAAAATTCTTGTGACAAGCGAAAATGGAACGAAAATCACTACAACAACAACAACCCCAACACCACTAGTAATCTCAATCCAAACAAACGTCCAGAGACAACAAGGATGTTTACAGCTGGGCAAAGTTCTTACGTTGGCAAATTACCTTACTGCGGGAAGTGTGGACGACACCACACTGACGCATGCCCTCCTACTTGTCACAACTATGGAAGGGCAGGGCATAAGGTTAAGGACCGCCGAGCCCCACTTCGTCCCGCAAGCCAAAGAGGACCCGGAAGCCGAGGAGGACAGAGAAGTGATGTTACTTGCTTCGGATGTGGCAAAAAGGGACACTACAAGAACAAGTGTCCGAACAATGGAAGTCAAGGCCGTGGAAATCAAATTCGAGTCAACCAACAAAATCCTCAGAACAATCAGAGGCAGAATCAAGGAAACCTTAAGGGAAATAACCAAGCATCAACCAGCACTCAAGGAGGACGCAAAGCACCTAGCAGAGTATACAGCCTATGTGCTGAGGCTGCTGTGAAAGGTAACAATGTGGTGAATGGTACATTCCTGATAAGTAATGTTTATGCTTCGGTGCTAGTTGATATTGGTGCGGTGTCTAGAGCTTTGTGTCCACATGCTTTCAGTTTCATTATATAGACATCCCTCCTACAACCCTAGATACTAATTATAGTGTGGAGCTAGCCGACTGAAAGTCGCTAACCACAAATACTATTTTAAGAGGGTGTACTCTTAACTTGCAAAATCACCTGTTTAAAATCGACTTACTCCCTATAGAACTAGGAAGTTTTGATGTCATCGTCGGAATGGATTGGATAGCCGAGCATCGCGCGGAGGTTGTGTGTTATGAGAAGTACATTCGTGTTCCGTATGGAAATGATATGCTGAGCGTACAAGGCGAGAAAAGCAGAGTTAAAAATGAGTACAGACTAGAAGTCATCTCGAGCATCAGGACGCAAGGGTACATCGACAAAGGATGTCAAGTGTTCTTAGTTCAAATGATGAAGAAAGAGGAAACTGTGGCATCCGAAAAACGAATAGAAGACGTGCCTGTTGTCAGGGACTTTCCGGAAGTATTTCCTGAAGATTTTCCAGGATTACCCCCGACGCGCCAAGTAGAATTTCACATCGAGTTAATACCCGGAGCTGCACCTGTTGCACGCGCACCCTACCGTCTTGCACCTGCAGAAATGAAAGAACTAGCCGAGCAGCTAAAAGAACTTTCTGACAAAGGTTTTATAAGACCAAGTTCCTCTCCGTGGGGAGCACCAATCTTATTTGTCAAAAAGAAAGATGGATCTTTCCGAATGTGTATCGATTATCGTGAGTTGAACAAACTTACAGTGAAAAATCATTATCCCTTACCAAGGATCGATGATTTATTCGACCAGTTGCAAGGATCCAGCATCTACTCAAAAATTGACTTAAGGTCAGGTTATCATCAGTTAAGGGTTAGAGAAGAAGATATTCCCAAGACTGCTTTCAGAACACGATACGGACACTATGAGTTCCAAGTTATGCCTTTTGGGTTGACCAACGCACCTGCGGTATTCATGGACCTCATGAACCGTGTGTGCAAACCATACTTGGACAAGTTTGTGATTGTGTTCATTGACGATATTCTCATATACTCCCGTGACGAGAAAGAACACGAAGGACACCTAAAGACTATTCTAGAGTTATTAAAGAAGGAAGAACTGTATGCTAAATTTTCCAAATGCGAATTTTGGATTCCAACGGAGAAGTTTCTTGGGAACAAGGTGATCGATAGCGTGGTATTCACGTAGAAACAAACTAATTTGATGGCTGTTAGAATTTAGGCATCTCCAGCCACTCCTTCAGAGATTCACCATGTTTCTTAGGGCTTGCAGGTTACTATAGGAGATTCATTGAAGGATTCTCTAAAATAGCTAAACCTATGACGGAGCTAACATAGAAGGATAGAAAGTTTGATTGGGGTGAAGAGCAAGAGACGGCTTTCCAACTACTAAAGCAAATGCTATGTGCTGCACATATTCTGGCACTACCAGAAGGCAGTGACGATTTTATGGTGATGGTTTATGATGACATCCATAAAGGGTCTTGGGTGTTGGTACTTAATGCAAAGGATGAAGGTTATTGCATACGCTTCCAGACAACTAAAGATCTACGAGAAGAACTACACCACTCATGATCTGGAGTTAGGAGACGTAGTGTTTGCCCTGAAGATTTGGAGACACTATTTATATGGCACAAAATGTATCTTGTTCACTGATCATAAGAGCCCTACAACATATCTTAAACCAAAAAGAACTCAATATGAGGCAACGCCGATGGATAGAGCTCCTAAGTGATTACGATTGCGAAATTCGTTACCACCCGGGGAAAGCAAATGTTGTAGCAGATGCTTTGAGTCAGAAGGAAAGGGTCAAACCGCTACGAGTAAAAGCTCTGGTTATGACCATTGGCTTAGACCTTCCGTCACGAATCCTTGAGGCGCAGAAGGAAGCTGTTAAGGTTGAAAACATTGAAGCAGAAGATATTGGTGGCATGCTAAAGAGGTTAGAAGCCCGCGCTGATGGAACATTATGTTTGGATAATAGAAGTTGGCTACCGTGTTACGGTGACACAAGAACTTTGATTATGCACGAGTCGCATAAGTCAAAGTATTCTATTCATCCAGGATCCGACAAGATGTACCATGACATGAAGATGTTATATTGGTGGCCAAACATGAAGGCTGACATCGCCACATATGTCAGCAAATGCCTGACTTGTGCCAAGGTCAAGGCTGAACATCAGAGGCCCTCGAGTTTATTGGTCTAACCCGATATACCATAATGGAAGTGGGAAAAGATAACAATGGACTTCATCACCAAGCTACCCAAAATGGCAGCAGGATTCGATTCGATTTGGGTCATTGTTGATCGTCTTACCAAGTCTGCTCACTTTTTGCCAATAAAGGAGACGGATTTGACAGAAAAATTTTCGAGTTGTTCATGAATGAAATAGTAGCAAGATTGGTTTTTACCGGTGTTCAATCATCTCTATCGTGATTAGCCATTTCACTTCGGAGTTTGGCAATCCTTTGCATATAGCATTGGGATCGAACTTAACTCTGAGCTTTGCTAAGAGTCTTGCGTGATTGCCTTTTGGAATGGTTGGGATATGCATCTTTTTGCCCTTTTTAGAATTTTGTTCAACAAACAAGTTATCACCTAAAATGAGCATTAAGTTGCACTTTTCGAAGCCACTTTACGGTAGGAAGTGGCGTTCACCTCGTTTGTTGGGATGAATGGTTGGAGTGGCAAAACTAACGGGACCTGAGATTATTATCCAGAATTCGGAAAAGATTTTTAGGTTTTGGATTCACATGCAAGCTGCACGTAAACGACTAAAAGAGTTTTGCTGACTTGAGGCGTAGGTCATTTCGATAATGGCTGTACAAAAAAACTATGTAAGACTAACAACTTTATCCAGGGTTGAACATTGATCTTGTTTTTATTCAATCGTTACAATATTGATCGTTTGCCAATCATACTCGTGTAGTTTTTGGGGGGGGGGGACGTGTCATTGGTATGGATTGTTATCTAAGTATCATGCTAGAATTATCGTTGACGAGAAAGTCGTTCTACATACCAAATCTAAGGTGAAACTTTGATCATTCGAGGATGTCCAAAGTAAACCCGACTAAAATCTCCATATCTTATTTATATAAAAACAAAAGATATATATCTCTGGTAGGTTTGTAAAGTTTTCGTAGCCTAAGTAATGCGAAAGAAGTTGACGATAAAAGCTAGAAGATGTATCCAGTAGTCAGAGAATTTCAAGAAGTTTTTTCCTGAAGAATACTTACCTGGACTTACCCCCACTGTTCGTAGTTAGAAATTTCAAATCGATGATTCAGGGGCGACAATAGTAGCCTTGAGCACCTTATAGATTAGCTCCTCGAAATCCAGGAACTATTGATCAAACTTCGAAAGTATCAGATCGAGGTTTTATTGACCAAGTTACTTTCACCGCTTAGGGAGCTACTATCTTGTTTGTCAATAGAAAGACGGATCTTTCAGAATGTGTATCGTATTACAGAGAGTTGAATAAACTTACACCGGTAAAGATTCGTTAACCATTTACCCAGGGATTAATGACTTTATTTGACCATCTTCAAGGTTCGAGTGTTACTCGAGATGCTTTAGATCAGGCTATATCAACTGAGAGTCAGGGGATGAAGATATTACCAAGCATGATTCAGAACTGATAAGACATTATGAATTCAAGTAATGACATTTGTTTAACTAACGCACTGTGTATTCATGGATTCTCATGAACCGTGTGTGTAAACCATACTTGGACTAAATTTTAATAGTATTCATTCGATGATATTCTTATCTACTTATACAAAAGAAGATCCGCAAATCATTTGTGAATAATCCCTCCCATAGAATTAATCAAGAAAGAGAGTTGTTGCCAAATCTCCAAGTTGATTTTTTGATTAGTTTCGTGCAATTTCTTGGAACTTAATTGATAGTCAAGGACTTCGTGTCGACCCCGCCAAGATTGAAGCAGTTAAGAATTAGACATCTCCTACTACACCCACATAAATTTGTCAATTCTTAGGACTTGCTGGCTATTATCGGAGATTTATCAAAGATTTCTTGAAGATTGCAAAGTCTTTGACTGAATTAAAGAAAAATCAGAAGTATATCTGGGGTGAAGACCAAGAGTCAGCTTTTCAACTACTTAAACAGAAGCTATGTGAAGCTCCAATCTTAGCATTACCATAATGAAATGACGATTTTGTTGTTTACTGTGATGCATCCCATCAATGTCTAAGAGCGGTGTTAATGCAAAGAGATAAGGTTATTCAATATGATCCCGACAACTTAAGCCTAATGAAGAATAACTATACACTACTCATATCTGATATTGGAGGTGTAGTGTTTCGCTCTTAATTTTGGTGACACTATCTGTATGGCACAAAATGTACTGTGTTCACTGATCATAAAAGTCTTCAGCATATCCTTGATCAGAAATAGTTGAACATGAGAAAACGCCGTTGGCTAGAATTGCTTGCAGATTACGTTTGTGAAATTCACTACCATCCTAGAAAGGCAAGTCATAGCAGATGCCTTAGCGGGGAGATCGAATCAAACCACTCCTTAGTTAGATCATTAGTTATGGACCCATTTATCCAAAATTATACCATCACAAAATTCTTTAAAAGCTAAATGATGCACTCAAAGAGGAAAACCTCAAAGCTGAAACTTACGAGGACTGGACAATGCATATTAAAAAATACGTCCTGATGGAACTCGTTGTATTAAAAACAGAAGCTGGTTACCACTCTTTAGTAATCTGAGAGACTTGATCATGCATGAGTCCTATAAATCAAAGTATTCTATTCACCCAGGTTCTGACAAAATGTATCAGGATCTAAAGAAACTCTATTGGTGGCCTAACATGAAGGCAATCATCGCTGAGTATGTTGGCAAGTGTTTAACATGCTCTAGAGTTAAAGCAGAATGTCAAAATCCATCCAGCTTACTGGTACAACCAGAGATTCCTATGTGGAAGTGGGAGAGAATAACGATGGACTTCGTTACAAAACTGCCCAGAACCTTAAACGGACATGACACAATCTGGGTCATTGTCGATCGCCTTACCAAATTTGCACATTTCATCCCTACCCGAGAGACAGATAATATGGAAACCCTTATAAGGTTATACATCAAAGAAATAGTCTCCCGGCATGGAGTGCCAATATCTATCATCTCGGATCATGACAGTCATTTCACATCCAGATTCTGGCAATCATTACAGAATGCTTTGGGTACTCAATTAGACATGAGTACGGCATATCATCCTAAAACCGATGGACAAAGTGAAAGGACCATCCAAACACTTGAAGACATGCTTCGAGCCTGTGTTATAGATTTTGGAAAAGGATGGGAAAAACACTTACCATTAGTAGAATTTTCTTACAATAACAGTTACCATGCCAGTATTAAGGCAGCACCATTTGAGGCACTTTATGGTCGAAAGTGCAGATCACCTGTTTGCTGGGCCGAAGTTGGAGATGTTCAACTTACGGGACCAGAAATAATCCATGAAACCACTAAAAAGATAGTGAAAATTCGACAACACTTGCAAGCTGCAAGAGATCGGCAAAGAAGTTACGCCAATGTAAGGCGAAAGCCTTTAGAATTTCAATTTGGAGATCGTGTTATGTTAAAATTGTCACCTCGTGAAGGTGTCATCCGATTTGGAAAACGAGGAAAGCATAATCCCCGGTACATTAGACCTTTCAAAATCCTTAAACGGATTGGCCCAGTGGCATATAAACTTGAGCTTCCTGAAGAGCTTAGTAATGTCCACATTACCTTCCATGTTTCTAATCTAAAGAAATGCTTATATGACGAATCCCTTGTCATTCAAATGAAAGAACTTCGGCTTGATGACATTCTCAAATTTGTGGAAGAACCAGTAGAGATCATGGATCGAGAAGTCAAGCAACTGAAACAAAGTCGTATTCCTATAGTCAAAGTAAGATGGAACTCTAAAAGAGGACCAAAATTTACATGGGAATGCGAAGATCAAATTCGTGCCAAGTATCCACATTTGTTTTCAAACATCACTTCGGCATCCAACTAAATCTCGGGACGAGATTTCTTTTAAGGGAGGGAGACTATAACAACCCGTAATTTTCATCAATGTAATTATCCATCTATTAAATTAGATGCACTGTAATATCTATCTATTATATATATACCACCTTTTTACAGGGAAATTTTTGCTTTATCTCATTATGCAACGTAACTTGCATCTCTAAAGTAAACGAGCTCACGCAACCTACCTATGCCAATTCTATCTATGTTTATATCATGTAAACATCCTAATATGTCAAGTCTATATCTTAATATCATTTTTGCCAAGTTAATTATACCATTAACGTCCATTACAACGCTATATCAAAATAGACTTTATCGTTAACATTTTATCAAACCCTTATTATATGTAATGTTAACTATAAAATGACATGTTGCAAGCCTTCAATCAATGTGTACAAGTGTTCAATGCACAACATTTGAATATCTTTTCCCTCCTAAATAAAGTTACAGCTTTTCTAAAGCTATTGTACATGTCAATAATGCAAGAAACCAAACCTAGTCATTTTCCTCCTAAATCAATTTTGTTTCTTACTACCCTTTAGCACTATGTACAAACACTTACTTGCATGACTTATAAACCTAAAACATAACCCTAAATCATCTTAAAACCCTAATCTAAAAACCTAAACCCTAATCTAAAACCCTAAAACCCTAATTTCATTTTAATCTTAAACCATAAACCTTAATCCTAAACTCTAATCCTAACACTAAACCTTAATGTTAAACCCTAAATTATTCTTAATCCTAACCCTAAACCTTAATCATAAACCTGTTTCTACCTAAAAAACCCTAAATCTTAAAACCATGATCCAAACGCCCCTAAATCTTAAATAAGCACCTTAAGCACTACTATTGCATCACTATGACCTCACTAAGCAACCACCCTAGCACCTCCCTCACACCACCATCATCACCACGTCACCAACTTGGGGACCAAGGTGTTTGTCACCTCCTTAGTTAGCCGTGGACCTTCCACCACCCTTCATATCATTGTTTCTTCCTAGCTTATAAGATTACAATATAGCCTCCTTAGTCACCTCAACTAGCTTAGGACACTAATCAAACACCAAAAACTGGGCCACCAAGACCCATTTTGAACCTCTTTTATTAACGAAACATAAACAATTCTTTCAATCATACCTCAAAACTCATCACCACATAAATGGAGTTCTAAATCAGACCAAGGAGGATCAAGAGAAGTCCCTAAGATCAAAATTGAAGCTAAGAATCAAGAGAAAGAAGCCATTGAAGTCATTTCTAGGCGTACGAAACCTAAAACCCTCATTTCGACCCATCTTAGCTCATGTAAACTCAAAATCTTGTTCAATAAGCTCATGATCTGTTTTATAATTTTTATTAGCCTTGTTAGATCCCATATGAACGCTTGTATGAACCTCTGGAATCCTTACCATACGTTTTGGTTTAAACCCTAAAAATGACCCCGTTTCGAATTTTCTAGCTATCGAATCCTTTTTATAAAAATTTTGTTATGTTATAAGTACATTCTTATTTTTAGCTTATTATAATAATCCATGACCTGCAAAACTCTTTTGGATTTCAAAAATATCAAAAAAATATGAAATTTGGACTTGATTTGCAAATGTTTTCATGCATAGGGGTATATATCGAAACTTTATGAAATTTATAACTAGAAGGGCTGAAAATGTCATTTTCCTAAAATTTATAACTATAAGGACCTATCTTGCCAAGTTTCAAAGTTAAAGGTTTAAATTATATATACTTTATATATAAATGACTAAACTTGTAAAAGTTTGTAAATTGAGGGTATATATTGCCATTTTTGCAAACTTAAAAATATAGAATATAATATTTGTATATAAATTATAAAAATATATATTAATATTATAACACTCGATTTTATTAAAACCCGAATCAATAACGTATTAATCATCGATCGACGCTTTTACGTTATATAATTAACATAATTTATCTTTGACTAGCTTTTGAAGAAACTTAAAATCTTATCGTATCACGTTACTAGGGAACCACATCACATCCAATATTAAGAATTTCATGTGAGGGGTTTCATTTGGGTATTTGTTTTGACGAGTTTGCTGGGTTTACGATTTAAAGTGCCCTGACTCCTCAAACGATACTACATGGCCTCTGGATTATGATAGCCCAAACAGTGATACAATATTTCCATAAATTAATAAGTCAAAGTAATACGTTAAACTTTATGAAGTTTTGAAACATAAACCATCACACTAAGACTTGACATATTACCCCAGGTTGCGTGACGTTACGTGTTACTTTCAGCTTGAAATGTTTTGCCATCAATCTTTAAGATTTCCCCTTGTTAAAGGTGAGTTCATATCCTGCATTTTAAATCTTCTTATGTTTTCATAAACCGCGAGGGGGATACATGCTATAAAACATGAATACGAGCGTTTTTCCAACTGTATGCTTTCCTGATATATTATTGCCTAAGTCCGTACTTTTGCCATTAAGACCCCAATATCATGAACCGTTAATTACTTTTCGGAGTAAGCGCGAATGCTTGTCAATAGATCTTTTGGGGACTGAAATCCCCGGTTGGATGTAACCTATACATTCTGGTAACCAAAACGCACCTTCATTGAATCACTATGGGTGTTGGCAAAGGCACACCGTTGGGGCAATTCTTGTGATTATGATTATCTCAAGTCTCAGTGTCATGAGCTTAGGCAATAATACTGGGTTTTTAATAATTGTATCATTGCAATTATACACTGATAAGTGTATAAACACGTAACCTACTATGAACTGTATTCAAACTGTTTAAACATTAAACCTATGAATTTACTCAATATTTGTGTTGGACTTTTTAGTATGGTTATATCAGGTAATTGAGCATCTTATGGCATGGAGTGGCTCGGACTTGAAGATGGCTAAACTGTTATCATTCAAACTTTATGTTTTCATGTAGATTTGGGACCTCTGTTTGTAAAAACTCTGATGAAATAATGAATGATAACTTATCTTTTAAAAACGTCTCTTTTGAGTCATTTTCTATGATTATGAATGTTGTACTATGAAATAATACCCCAGATTAGCTTCCGATGCTATATGTCAAAAATGGGGGTGTTATAGGTGTGCTCCATTTGAAGCTTTATATGGAAGAAAATGTAGGTCGCCTATTCTATGGGAAGAGATTAGAGAGAGTAGTTTGACTGGACTTGAGTTAGTACAAGAAACGACTGATAAGATAGTGTTGGTAAAGGAAAAGCCCAAAGCGGTAAAAGATCGTTAAAAGAGCTATGTTGATTATAGGCGTAAGACATTAGAGTTTGAAGGGAGAGATTGTGTATTGTTGAAGGTGTCGCCTTGGAAGGGCGTAGTGCGTTTTGGAAAGAAGGGTAAGTTAGCACCAAGATATGTGGGAGGATTGGTCCTATGGCCTATTGATTAAGATTGTCTCAATAATTTAGTAGTGTACTTGATGTGTTTCAAATTTAAAGAAGTATTTAGCGGATGCAAATCTGCATGTGCATTAAGGTAGACAAAACTCTTCATTTTGTTGAAGAACCTGTTGAGATTATTGATCATGGGGTTAAAAGTTTGAGGCCTAGTAGGATTTCGATAGTTAAAGTCTACTGGAACTCGAAGCGAGGTTATGAGGATTTTATGAAAACTAAGTATCCACACGTACTCATTGAGCAAGTTATAGTTGGAAGTACTAATTAAAGTTGGGTACATAGGGTTACTGGTAGACCCTAGTACACCCTTAAATGTTCTTATGTGGTTTGGTTAATGTTATATTTTAAATAAACTTGAAGTCGAGCCGATTCTTCTAAAACGTTAAGCTTTGTAACATCTCATAACTTAGTTCCAAGACAGTTCTTGTTTGATGAGTTACGGGGTTAGGTTAAATGACGTTGTTACACAACTTAAGGTTTTTGACGAGTTTCCTCGAAGACGGGTGATGTTCATGGAGTTAGATGTTTATTTTTGATGAGTTACGGGCAAGCAAAGTTGTAAGCAGTAGGTTTCTGATCATGAAAGTTAGATGAGATTCAAAGTGTGGCCCTAAGTTCACGTGGAAACGTAAGGACCATATGAAGTCTAAATATCCTCAGTTGTTTGTTGATCGTGCTGATGAATCGGCTAGTTAAATCTCGGGACGAGATTTCCTAAAGGAGGGGATACTGTGACAACCGTGATTTGAGCAGGTTAGTTTATACCTTTAGAAATGGCTAAGAGTTCATTTTATGTGTTTAGGTGTTGTGCTATGTGATTTTATGTGTGCTAAGTGGGTTAAGTAATGTGCTTAATATCATTTTGAGGTGTATGGGCATCTCATTTTGAGTGTGTTTGTGTTTGGTAATGAGTATTCCATTTGTTCACGTTTAGTGATAATGGAAAGGAATGACGTATTGCATGCAATGCTACGTCAATAGTTGGACAATTAAGTGTTAAGCGTTTATGGAAAATGTGGCATTTTAGAAATGAAATAAGTGAGTGAAATATAGAAGTTTGTAGCAAACTTTCTAAAAATAGAAAGCGGTTTGGTGAAATGAAAGTTATATTTAGAAAGTTTAGTAAGTAGCGTTTAAGTAAAAAGGTTTAACCAAATTAGCTTAGGTTTTTATAAAAACTTAATGTAATGAAGTGAATTAGTTAATTAATGATTTAATAAAAAATATATTATAATTATATAAATAATAAGGGTGTCGTGTGGTTTAAAAGAAAAGAAAAAAGGAAAAAAAAAAGAAAATAAAGGGTATTATCCTAAAACAAGTCTAAGTTGATTAGGATTAGGAGTCTTATGATAACCCCTAGGTCAATAAAACACTCATTCTTTCCCCCTCAACCCTAATTCAGCCGAAATTATCCCTCCCCCTAAACCCTTTGGTGTCGATTTTAATGGTGGATCCAATAACCCTCAAGAATTGTTGTTAGGTGCTAGTATCCAAGGTAAGTATGTTCATCCTATTTAATTAATGTAATCATGTGAAAATTAATTTATGATGGATCTAGGGTTTCATAAAATTCAGAATATTAATGATATTTAATGATGATAGAATGATTAGGGCTTGATTAGGGTAATGTTCATGCAATTGGTTAGGTTAGATTTGCGTTAAAACTTGATTTAGGGTTGAGCAGAATTTTAGGTCGTGTTCAACGACTGATATCTAGATGATAAAAACGTGTATTGATATGTTTCTTAAGCCTATGAATAAGCCAAAAGAGTCTACTTTCCATAAAATCTGACCTAGAAAGTTTTTAAGGTCGGGAAATCATTCAAATGTTGGTTACACTAAAAGTTGTCAGATCAGTAAATACAGGTCAGATTTAGGTCATGTTTGTGAGGGTAAAACCTATACTTAAAAATGGAATTAATCTTAGCCCTTATGCAGTAGTTAAGTTCCATATGTCTATGGATAGGCCTGTGAAAATTAGCCTCTGAAAACATGTCTAAGTATGGTAGTTAGAGTGATACATTTTGGTGTGCAATTAGATCCGAATTAGGACAGTTTTGAGGTTTCATTTTATTTGAGGTAGTTACACATGTAAGTAGTACTTGGGAATCACAAGGTAGTTATATACTATATTTAACAATGCGGTGATTTTTTGGTATATAATTTATAAAGGTCATTAAGTAAGGGTTTTGGGTACGTAAAGAGACACTAAAATTCTGCAATTCTGAGTTAATTGTAAGTAGCTAGTGTAAAGTGTTAATAAGATGGTTAAGGTTGGGCATGGTGTCGGGGTGACCCATGATGGTTAACTAAACCCTTAGACATCCATCATATGTGTGTTACATAGACTAGAGCTTTTAGCTTGGTCGCGTGTAACCGTGTTTATTTATTTGTATAGTTGCGTGTAGAGATTTGGAAGCTGCGTTTGAGTATCCAGGTGAGTTTCATAGCCTATCTTTTCTTATGATTTATTGGGGTGGAAATGATGCAAAGTGTTTAGAAATGTTTTGATTACTGTGATAATGTGTTGTCAAAGATGCACGGACTATATGTGACTATTGTATGTTGTGTGCTACATGTTTTGTGATGTGATATTGAGAATTGCGAACTAAGTCAGGGGGATCACCTGCGGGTATCCATGGCCTGTTTAGTGGATGGTACTGTGGCCTAGCGAGCATGAAGGTTACTTTGAGAGTATCCATGGCCTGGGCTAAGGGGGTAACCACAGGGACCTTGGTGCGATATGAGACGTCTTGTAGTCGTTTGCCGGGTATTTGTGTGATTGATTGGATTTGCATGTTAGCCTGTATGATAGTTCATTTATTGTCCTGCAATGTTTTCTTTATTATCACAGTAATTTACAGTTGAATTTGATTTTCATGTCTTAAACCTATGACTCTCACCAACTTTATGTTGACGTTGTTAAGCATCATTTTTAGGTAATCATCTTGAGGATGTTGAGGTTAAGAAGAGTGGCTAGTGAGACTATAGGCTTGCATGCGAAGTCATTCTCCTAGAGATTTTAATTATGTCATTTGAATTGTTTGATGTTGGATGTTTGTTGATCTTGTTTAGACTTTTAGATTATGTTTCCTTGTGGTATGACTTTGCTATCGTAATGCAAGACTCCTTTATCTTGTGTTAGATATTGTCATGACACATTATGTCTCATTTGTTTATCTTTTTCATTTAGTTATCTTTATTGTTGACACCATTATGTTGTGATGATATCCATGTTGTTACGCCTCGTGTTTCCGCCTAGGCGGGGTGTGACACTAGACGAGGTACGAGCTCTCATAATTCAAGTCGGTCGAACTCATTTAGCTCTTCTTGCATAGCTTCGATCCAACATGCTTCCTTCAAAGCTTCTTTGTAATTCTTTGGTTTTATGGAAGTAAGGAAAGCAACAAAGTAGCAAATCAGGGATTCATTTGTACTTGATGTCTTGTAGAGACGGGTTGTGAGGGATATCCAATTACATTATATAAACGGATGATCCTTGGTTTATTTGTTGAGGTGTTATGTGGTTGATTGACTGAGTGTACGTTAGTTGGAATTACATCCCTTGAAGAAGATTCTTCAGAATTTGGTTCTGGAATAAGAACACCAAAGAAAGGATCATTATCTAGATGTGAAACTTCAATATCGTGAGAATGTTCTTCAAAACTGAACGAAATTACTGGGGATTGTGATTCTTGATGGGCTTGAGAAGTACTTAGAGATGGTGCATCTTGATCAATGTGAGTTGAGGAAGGTATACCGGTTGAATCAGCAAGTTCTAGGAGCAACAAATCAGGAACATGAGGAACACACTAGCTGAGAATTGAAGTATTCCCAATCAAAAAATTGGTTTGAAACAAAATATGCCAGTCCTTTTAGTTGGTGGTACATACGGTGTTAGAGAATGAGGATTTGGCACGAGTCCTAAACTGATTGTTCCAGGAGATAAAAGTTAAGGCCCATGTCCTGAACTGAATTGTTCAGAAGCCATAGCTGCCATCTCATCAAAATCAACATGAATAGTTTTAGTGATTAGATGGGTTCTCTTGTTATAGATTCGGAAAGCCTTCTTTGTAGGAGAATAACTGACGAAGATTCTAATATCTGCTTTAGGGTTCAACTTGCCAAGATCTTCACTATCACTGATGGGATAACAAAGAGAACCAAATACATAAAGATAAGATAAGTTGGGTTTCTTATTATGGAGAAGTTCATACGGTGTTTTGTTGTGACGTTTTTGGATTAATGATCGGTTTTGAGCAATTCAAGAATTCGCAACAGCCTCTGCCTAGAGAAATAACCGAGCTAGAAAATATCAACATGGTGCGAGCAGCTTCCACTAAAGTTTAGTTCTATCTTTTGACAACTTCGTTCTGTTGTGGAGTGCGAGCAACTAATGTTTGGTGTGAGATCGCAACATCTTCATAGTAAGCTCTTAGGGTCTGATTGACAAACTTTGTGCCATTATCTTTTATAGATATTTTGGATTATCGCATTGAGAAGGACTTGAATCATTTTGAGAAATTTAATCACAAACTCTGGAACTTCCTCCTTCGATCATAGAAATTTTACCTACGTAAACCGAGAATAGTCATCAACAATAACCAATATATATTTCCGTTCATTGATACTTTGAATCCTCATTGGCCCGCAAAGGTCCATGTGCAACATGTTAAGCTTTTCTTGAATGGTGTCTTTAGCTTTGGGTTTGTGGGAGTGTTTCTTGTTTTTCCCTAGAGCACAAGCGGAATATAAATGATCCTTCTAAAACTTTAATCTGGGCAGTAGTCAGACCAGTCCTTGTTTGGCCAGTGTAGTGATATAATCGCAGTTCAAATGTGATAACCTTCGATGCCATAACCAAGACTTTGTCTTTGAAGCTTTAAACAAGAGACAAATGGGATAGGACAACATCATATCTTCCACAGATAAAGTGTATAAATTTGAGCCCCTTAATCCTTTGAGTAAATCAACACCTTCTAAGTCACGAATGTAGCAGGTGTGTTTGCAAAAAGGTACCACGAGATCAGAATCACAAAATTGGCCAACAGAAAATAAGTTGTGTCCTAACCCTTCCACATAGTAAACTCGAGAAATCATAACTTTTCCCATCTGATAGTCTCCATAGCCCATAATCTTTGCAATCTGATTGTTTCCGAATCTAACAATATCCAGAAATTTATGAACAAAGTTGATGAGCTTAGAGCGGTTTCCCTGTCATATGCATGGAGCATCCGGAGTCCAAATACCAGAGAATAATTTGGACAACCTAAAATCGACAAGTGAAGAAGATGGAACATCTAAAGCATTGGATTCCCAAGATTGATTAGGTTATGAGTTGTTAGAAATCTTGGATTCTACAATCTTAGATTTGCTACTCGAACCTACAGATTTTGTTACTTTGGTTCTCCTGCTATAAACCTTAACTTCTGGATTTTGTGTAATTACTGATTTTGAAGTGGTTTCCTTAAGAGGCACTACTTTAGTGGAGGTGATCCTAGTTAAAGGGTACGTATTTCCATTTATAGTGAAGGTTCGTCCTGTAGGTTTCCACCTATATCCAATATCAGTGAACACTTTTCCAGTTGGTTTCCAAAAGTTTTTCTTTTTGCTCCTTTTAGCAGATTTAGATTTAGAACGCACATTCACATCATTAACAAATTCAAGAAAACACACATCATGATTTACATCAAACATACATTGATTACATTTAACATAAATTAATTCAAAATTCGCATTTAACATTGTATGCTTAACATTCACATTACAAACATGTTCAATAACATGATTCTTTTTATTTGAATTAGATTTAACGCTCCTAGGGTGGTCTTCTACTTTATTCTTCGGGTTGCTACTGGTTGTTCGCGAGATCCTATTATTCTTGGTATTGTCTGAGGGCTGTGATCTGCTAGCACTAGTAGAACTCTTCATTCCTATAGAAGGCAACACATGTTTGTTGGAATCTTGTATTTTATGTGAATCTACTTATTTTTTAGTGTTACTTGATGATGTGGCAGGTTCGGTAAACCTAACTTTCTTGTTTTTGTTCAATGGTGTGACAACAACCAATTTCTCACTAAGTTTTGTTAAACTAGGGCATGTATCCGTAACATAAAATAGCACCTCATGAATTCGTTGAACATACATACAGGCAGAGTTTAAATCCCTATCTAAAGGGTCTGAGTGCTCTAACGTGTTCAACTATTTCTCGAAGAGTGTCAGCCTGTTCCCGAGAGTGCTTAATATAGTCTATGTGAGCATCCTTGTTTTTCAATACTTTAGGAGCTAGAGGTTCTAAATCAAGCTTAAACATTCCGGGGGCAATCACATTGGGATTATTCGGTTGGACATCTTTTTCAACCATATTTTTGCCTTTAAACTCTTAATATGTTTCCTCAAATTAGCAATTGATACGTCTTTTGCATCTGAGCATTTTGATTGTTTAAAGATCTATTATTCAAAAAACTCTCTTTTTGATGTCGTAATTTAAGTTCAAGATTAGCACTATGATTTTCAAGTCGTGAACATCTGAGTACAACTTCATCAAAAAATTTCTTTTCAACCATGTGTTCCTTTTTGGCAAGCTCAACCTTAAGCATTAGATTCTCATTATATTCATGAATAAAACCTTGTTGCATTTCACGACGATCATTGAGTGAAGCAAGAGAATTTACACAAATGTGAACTTTATCTTGAGATAAGAGAAGTTTAAATAAGTGATCATTTTCCTGCTCCAATCTCTCAATTTCAAGATTATCATTCACAGGACATTTATTATTAGCAGATAGCACATTGACGGGTACAAAATCAACATACATTACAATATTCATCATATCTTGACATATAATATGGTCCAAGAGTCGATCATTATCAAGAGAATGTTCTTTCTTTTGAATATCAAAATATTTCTTGTTTACAAAACACTGTTCAATAACAACTTCCATTTGGTTAAACACCATTTTCACTTCATTAAGTTCACTGTAAAGACTATTTTCAAAATCTTTAAATGATGATCGTAAAGAATTTAGAAATGGAATGACTTATTCTAAAAAAAACATTTTGGTGTGTTCAAAACCCCATGAACCCTCAATTATTGCATCAGGTGTGGTTCTTACTTTCACCACCTTGTCAAAATTAGCAAGATGATTTTTTAGTTTTTGAAAACTTGTTTTTACCAAACTTACATTTAGAAGTTCTTTAGGAACCTCTATTTCAACTGGTGTTTGAGTAACATCAAGTTGTTCACACTTAGGGTTTGAAAGCAGTAACCAGAAAGCTTGTTATGCAGATAATTGCATTTGTGGAACAAAACGTATTCCAAAACCTTCAGCCAATTTATTCAACTCGTTATAATTAATTGGAGAAATATTAATTTTCTTTTCTTTTGAAATTAGATCATTTTATTTTGCAAGCATTTTTTATCGACTATCTTTCTCTAAAATCAAAGTCTCTTCTTCATCAACCACAAAAATCACATCAAGTTTCTTAGATATCACAATACCATCATACAACGTTGGCTTAATCCGCTAAGCTTTCTTAAGATAAAATAGATTTTGATAACCAAGAGCTTGTTTGTGAGTATCCTCAATAAAAAACTTGTAGTTTTGTTAGCATGTGCACCATTTACGTAGATTGACCCACTTTATAGACAATATAATCCAGTTCCTTTATTTTCTTTTCTAAATCAATTTCCTTGTCCATGTATTTATTTTCTTTTTCTTTGGATTCTTTTTTGAAAACAGTAAATGTTTGCAATAATGATTCCTTTTCCTTGACTTGTTTAGAAAGAGTCTGTTTAAGTGAGTCAATTTCTTGCTTAAGTGCATTCCTATTCCGAATCATGTCATCCATTTGTGAATCAATCATTTTTTCATGACTGCTCAAATTAATATTAAGTCTTTGTTTTAAATTTTTGACTCGTTCCTTATATCCTTCAAGCTCAACGGTTAAGGATTCATTAACAGTTTTGGTCATCTGATTAACCTTATCCCAATGAGTTACTTAATTAGACATTTGTTCAGACATCTGTTCAAACATAGATATTATCATAGAATCTTATTGTGCAGAAGAGTTAGTATCTTGAACAATCGCATTTTGCGTTTGTTGCAGATACTGTTCATAAGAAATGATATTACTATTACTTGTTATTTTGTTATCTGGAACATAATCAATAAGGGATTGTTTAAAATTCTGCGTCTCGTGCACACTTTGATTAATATATCATTATTTTGATAAGAGTCATGTTATGGTACCTTAGAGAGGACGTTTGTATCGTAACTAGAAAGATTAGCCATAAGAACCGCTTTTGCTAAAGAGATATCATCACAGTCAGAGTCATAAGCGTCTAGATCATCAGTCTGGAAGGCAGCATTTTATGGAATTATTGTCTTGACCATCTAGAATTCCTAGATCTGCTTGAAATGCCAACTGTTCCTCATCCAATTCCTGACCAAATTCATATGCCTGAAACCAACACCAATCTTTCTTTGAACATGCAGAATTCCTTGGCCTCTTATCAGAGGCACTGCCCTTGCCAAATCACTGTACACCTAAAAATTGTAACACTTAACAACCCTTGCTTGACCTGCAACATTATTTCCCCCAGAGCTTGTAGCATTTCCCTTAGTTCCTATACCAGCAAAATTCTGACCTTGTCTCCCTTGAACTTGTTGAACAGTAACTCTACCATCCTGAATGGTAGCTTGGTTTCTTGGAATAAAAGATGTTTTAAGTTGGTTGAAGAAAAATGTGATGCAACTACAGTTGTCATAAATGCTATTGATTTGTTGAGACAAGCAATTAGATCATCACATGGTAGAAATACTAGAACAGCAAGATCTGAGTCTAGTTGGGGAAACTCAGCTTGTGGTTATGGTGAAATTAGAGGGGAATGGTAAGCATTTTGAGGAACTAATGGCGTTGGATGACTAATTTGAGGCTGGTATGCATTTTGATATTATTGTGGATGATGAGGTGCTTCATAAGTTGGTAAGTATGGTTGAGAAGAATGAATTTGTTGAATAGATGATGATAGCTGTTGTGGATACTAAGCAGAATGTGACTGAGTTTGATGGTTAGCAACCAATGCAAGAGGATCCGGATATCTTTCACGTAGCATTCGTGCTTCATTTGCATGTCTCTCATGTTGACTCAAATATGCATACAACTTATCAAAGTTTGTATTATACATGTTCTTTGCCAACTTGACATTAGTTACAAACTTGCTCCATTCTGGTTGAAAAGCGTTCATAAATTTTGTATTCACTTGAACTTGCTGCATTGTCATGCCAATTATATGCATATCATTGATAAGTTGAGCAAAGCACAAGTAATACTCATAAAGTGATTCACCCTTGACATAAGTACACTTGTCAAACTCATTGTACAGTTTACATTCACGTTCTTGATATGAAAGTTCAGTGCCTTGCATGAGTAACTTGACTCTATCCCAGATATCTTTAGCTGCCTGACAATGGTTGACAAGAGAATACACATCTGGTGGGAGACCTTTAAGAACAATGTTGGTTGCTTGAACATCACAGTCATCTTGAAGCTTCTCTTGTGTTGTCCCAGGATGTAGGATACCTCTTGTTGGATCCCACTTCAATAGATCAAATTCCTTAAGCTTGTTTAAGGTTTAGTTATATTAGATAAATCTAACACAACTATAGTAGAAACTTTATGTGAATGTATTAAAGATTATGCGGAATATAATCTTTAATATTAGAAGAATTTTTAATGAAACAATAACACAAGACAATATAATTCAACAATAAAAGCTCCAGTATTATTATTACAAATAATATGAATACTCTCCTAATATTAGGGTTACAAAACCTTGAAGCTATAAAGATATCAAAAACAAAAGATGATATGAAACTCTATGCCCTAGGACCTCCTTTTATACACCAAGGAGTCCTAGTCGATTTACAATACATTCCTAAGATATAGAATATTCTCTATGATCTATTCTATAAATAATAAGAATACTTATCATGTAAGTAATCTTGATCTCCAATCAATCTTTATCCTTTCTTCTGTCTTTATCCATTCTCTTCTGACAATAGAAACTCTTTCAGCAGTCTTAATCTTTGAGCAGTTGTAACTTTTGTACACACATTAACTAGCACCAACAGTAGTAACTTATACACCAGCAGCATTAACTGTGTACAAGTAGTAGTAACTACTTAGAATATTTTCTTCAATCTTCACCAGCAGTACTAACTTTACACTAGCAGTACCTACTTTATACTAGCAGTACTAATATATACTAACAGTAGTAACTGTGAACTAGCAGTACTAACTTTATCCTAGCAGCACTAACTACTTAGCATATTTTTCATTAAAGTTAATGAACAACACTAACTTTTGCTTAGCAGCAGTAACACAAACCTTAGCAGTAGTAATTTCAAGAAGGCTTTAATCCTAACAATCCTCCCCCAAATTGATATTTATCTCCAAAATCATCAAGTTTCTTCATTAAAGGCTTTATAATTACCAGGAGGATGCTTCTAAACACTTCATTCAGGACATAGCCTTCCTTAAGCTGTTTCTTGACCAATCTAAGAAACTCAAATGCCATTTCACTCTCATAATCAACTTGAAGCTTCACATCATTGAACATATGATGTAGTGTAATATTTTGTTAAGTGGGATAGATCTATCAACCAACAATAAAATAACAATGTTCAGCATTGTTACATAATGAACTACCACAAGAAATCATAAAGCATTTAGTTCACACTTTACCTAATCCTGTTGATTCTTTTCCATACATTATCTTCAACCTGATTGTCAAACAAGGTCAACAAATTAAGAAGTAAGAAAATTATCCATTAAATTCACTGGCATCTGTCTTCTTATAATCTTGCTTTGACTAACTCCCAAAGAACTTCAAGACTGTCTCTGTTCAAAGTTTTAAGCATCTTTTCCAAAAGTTAAATACATCCGAGTCTTACCATTTGCTTTGATAATTTGGAAATAGATTTTCTTTCCTTCTTTGTAGATCTTTTAGTCAACAATAGTTAGAGATTTAGTAGATAAAGGTGTAGCATTAATAGTTACATCATCTCCAAACATTGCTTAAGCTCTTCAGACTCTTTTTCTTCTTCCAACTTTTGCTTTTTAGAGCTTTCTTGTTCCAACTCTTCTCCCGCTCTCTTTAAACTGCTCTCATTTGCTATCTCTGCTTCTACATTCTTGGAACTCTCTTCTACCAACTCAGTTCTGTAGTCAACAAAGGTATTCACCCTTTTCATTGCTTTGTCAAATAATTCTTGAATATTGGCAAAGGACTTATTCTATCTCTATATGCTTTGTTTTTGAATGAAAAACAAGATTTTTAATTATGCAAATAGTATTGTTATTGTCAATAAAGATCTTGGTATGCATAAAATTATACCCATAATCAAGTATTTGATTCTGAATCCAAAGCACTTGTCTACAGCAACTTGAAGCAGCCACATATTCAGCTTTTGTTGTGTAATTTGCAACCACTGTCTGTTTCTAGCACTGCCATGATATCAATCTACATCTAAGGAATTGAAAACTTCATGTTGTAGACTTTCTATCCAAGCTTGCTTCAGCATAATCACTATCAGTATATGCTACCAAATCAAAAGGAGAATCTTTTGGATACCAAAGGCCTAATTTTGGTTGACCTTTTAAGTACCTAAAAATCCTTTTCACATCATGAAGATGTGAAACTTTTGGATTGACTTGGTATCTAGCACAAGCATACACTGCAAACATGATGTCAGGTCTTGAAGATGTAAGATACGTCAATGAACCAATCATTGACCTATACATATGAACAGCTACTTCTTCACCATTTTCATCCTTGGGAAAAGGCTTTTGAGTTTCTATTGGTGTGCTTGCAGTCTTGACTTCTGTAAACCCAAATTTCTTCAAAATTTCTTCCACATATTTATCTTGACTAATAAATATGCCATCCTTCTTCTGCTGCACTTGTAATCTTAAAAAGAATGTAAGTTCTCCTATAGAACTCATCTGAAATTTCTCATGCATCAATTTTTAAAATGCATTGCATAGCTCCTTCTTTGTTGAACCAAAGATGATATCATCCACATAAATTTAGACCAGTAAAATATCACCTTTGTACCTTTTGATGAATAAGGTTTTGTTAATTTTCCCTCTTTGAAACTCATTGTCCAACAGATATGTTGACAAGGTTTCATACCATGCTCTAGGAGCTTAATGTAGTCCATATAGTGCTTTTTCAACCTTATATACTCTATTAGGAAAGTATGAATCTTCAAATCCTGGTGGTTAACATACATACACCTTTTCTTTAATATTCGCATAGATAAAAACACCTTTTACATCCATTTGATACACCACAAAATCATTAAATGAAGAATAAGCTAAAAATATCCTAATTGCTTCAATTCTTGCAACAGGGGCAAAGACTTCATCATAGTCAATCCCTTCTTCTTGTGTGTACCCTTGAGCAACCAATCTTGCATTATTTCTTATCACAATTCCCCTTTCATCCTTTTTATTCCTAAAAACCCATTTAGTGCCTATAGCCCTTTTTTCATTTGGTAAATCCACTAAAGTCCAAAATTCTTGTAACTTGAATTGTAGAAGCTCTTCCTGCATAGCATCTATCCAGCTTGGATCCTTCAATGCATGAATTACCTTTTTGGGTTCTTCCTATGATAAAAAGCAAGCAAAAAAAGCAGTTTTGAATGTCTTTATGGTTTGTTCTTTGTTGAATAGTACTAACAAACCCATGTTCCTCCAAATTCTTTGACATGTTTCTTGTTTGTGTAGCTGATTGCAAATCTCCAATTACTTGATCAAGAGGATGATCTTTATGAATTCTTATAGTTGGAATAGGACTGACTTGGATTGTTGTATCCAAATTGTTCATGTTAGCCTCTGCACCAATATCTTCATTATCTCTTGAGAGGTTAAATATGCTTATATCTTCCAAAGCAGGCATATTTGGATCATCTGGAAGTTCAATGCTTGTTTTTCCACTAACAACATTAACTTCATTTGTGCTAGAAACATTAACATTGTTAGTGCTGTTAACATTATCATCCTTCTCTTGATCAATACTTTCACCATCTTTTCTTAGATCTTCATCAAACTTTTTCTCATCATCATTTGAAGGTTTGGATCCATCATCTTGAGAACTCTTTGGATCTTAGGAAAATGGTGGATCAACAAGCCATAATGGTAGCAAAATGTAATTTTTAACAGGTTCTGTCTCCTTTCTAGCTTGAACTGCATTATCACATGCTTTTGTACCTACAAAACGATTAGACTGTGTACCGGCAACAATTGGTTTATAATTCATTGTTCTTGTTAGTGCATCAATATCAAATAGCTAATCTGGTCCACTACCTACAACATTAGGTGTATTCTCACTAAACCTAATATGCAAGTTTTCTTCCACTATCCTTGTTTTACTATTGAATACTCTAAATGCTTTACTATTCAAAGAGTATCCAACAAAGAAACCTTCATCAGCCTTACCATCAAATTTGCCTAAGTGATAACGGGCATACAAATCAATATAAATGTTTATACATTCAAGAAGGGTTATACAATTTATTTTTGATGATAATATTAACTTTGGTGCAATTTAATTTTTATTATCGGACACGTAAAGTTTTAACATTTTCAGCGATAAATTGCGTTTAGTAGGCACTCCCGGAACCACAAAAACTTTTCTACGCTTCAACAAATACCCACATTTATACCCAATACATAAAAATTACTCATCAACATCACAAATATCTTCTTATTGCCGAATTCTTGGCAAATGATACAAGAAATAAGAAAATTTCCAAGTTTGGTCAAATATACATCTCTTTCATTAATACCTAGCCCATGCCTTCTCATTAAACCACCATACCTTGTCTCTTTGACTTAGACCAAGACCAAAGACCATCCCTAGGACCATACCATGTTCCTTGACTAACTATTGCATACCTTTTTGACCTTTGAAAGTCTTATATACATACAAGTAACTAGCTAGTAACACATAGAGAGAAAACACTTAGAAAATTTTCACAAAACATCTCCCTTTTCTCTCTACTAGCTCACGGCAAGAATCAAGGACCAAACCAAATCCATATCAATTTTTATACAACCCATACACACTTATACACATCTATTCTAAATTTCTAAGGAGATCCCAAGCATGGCCTAACCTTTCCAAGTTTTACTCAAGAAAAAGGGAGCTAGGGTTTTGTTAAGTAAATAAGGGTTTTTATTTGTGCAAGCTTTGGTTTTGTGGCTAAACAAGGGTTTAGCATTTGTTTCTCATCATCATCATACATCATAAGGTCTATTTTAAACCTTTATGCTTTCCATTTATATGATTATATGCATATGTGATATTTATATAGTGAAATCACCATTAGGACATGTTTAACTTGTAAACTTGAAATTTTCTTGTAAATATAGTTTTATGAACTTATACACTGTTTTAATGGTTAGTAAATATGAAGTAATAAATGGATACCAAAGTATTTTACAATCTTAATAAGCATAAAAAGCTAAAGTGGTAAAACTTAAAAACTTAGGTCAAAAAAAGACTTATTAAAGTTAGTTAAAACATTCTGTCCCAAAGTGTCTTAAAAAATATACATATTTTATATTTTTATAAGAAATACATTTCACAACCGATTCGAAAAGTAAGAAACTTGTAAACGGATTAAATAACGAAAAAAGTTAACGTTAAAAACAGTTATACTAATAAACGAAGTCGTAAAGAATTTTTATAAAAAACAGTTATAAAAATTGTATAAACAGCAAGTGTTTTGATAAATTTTAAAAACAAATAATTAGCATATTTTTAGGATTCCAAAATGTAATGAAACGAATTTTTCAATTAATAACGAACAGATTATAATTTCGTGGAGTATACGACAATTAATACTTTTATAAAACTATTTTATAAAAGTTAACTATTCATGACTGAAAGTTTATATATTTTGTAAACCTCATAATATATAGAACTTTAAAATACGCGAACGGCTCGAAAGAAACGTTAAAAACGGAACTATAAACGAATAAAATACGACATTTAAACGGGTTTTTACGACAACAAATACGGTGTATTAATAAACTCACATCTGATGAACATAAAAGTTACTGTTCACCAGAGGGTCAAAATACGGAAAATGTCAAATTATGATATTAAACGGAGTTTATAAAATAACTTTTATAGAATTTATATCAAACAGCAAGTTTGATATTTTTTTTTCAACTAAAACACATTTTTAGGATTCCAAAATGATAAGAATCGCAATTTTTCAATTTATAACGAAGAAGTTATGAATTTCGCGAGTTTTCGGTAATTAAAAACTATGAACAGTAAAAACACTATTCATCAGGGGACCAAAATTATAAAAATATCAAATATCGATAACCCGTCTTAATATGAAAAGATGGGCATAAGAAACGCAAGAAACGGATTAGAAACGTGAAAGTTATGACGATTTTACCAAAAGTATGTTTATAAGATGGTGATTAGCTATATAGACGTATGCATGGTAGGAGTACTTAATGTAATTAGTACTTATACGACCTTAAATTAAATAGGTTGCATTTGACGATTTGCGTGACGAGTTATCTGTGATATTTGGATTATCAGAACTCAAGGTGAGTTCATAGCCCCACGTTTTACATGTTTTTGTTTTATAAAGTTTTTGGGGTGAAAAACATGCAATGCTTT
This sequence comes from Tanacetum coccineum, assembly GCA_026074375.1. Lineage (NCBI taxonomy): Eukaryota > Viridiplantae > Streptophyta > Magnoliopsida > Asterales > Asteraceae > Tanacetum > Tanacetum coccineum. The sequence goes on along the minus strand of BQNB010032285.1, from coordinate 1,984 downwards.
ACAATTGGACACAAGTGGTTAAGTTTCATATTATGATTACGTGTTGCCTAAGTAGCGATAACCCATATCTGAGCCCATTATCATGAACTGTCAATTGCGGGATTGTGAGCGCGAATGTTATTAATAGATCTATTGGGTTTGACAACCCCGTTCGGGTGATAGGCTATCATTGGGAAAACGAACGTATACCATGTTGAATATAGGATGTTGCGGGTTAGAACATCACCACGGGCAATGTAGGCCATTAATTTGGTATTCATACACGTCAAGCTTCAGTGTCATGAGCTTAGAGCAACGTAATTACATTTATATGATGTCTGCATCTGTTGCATTATCATACACTTGGGAAATCTTGTGGTCCTACAATATATGATTTATCAAACCTATGAATTCACCAACATATTGTTGACGTTTTAAAGCAATGTTTTTCAGGGGATCAATAAGCACAAGGTGCGATGGATACATTGGTGGTTTTGATTTGGATGTCTTGCATTAAAGATTTTGTCGCATTTCATTTTGTTATCTGTTATGGACTGAAAATCTTTGTATTTGATCAAGTGAACAAGTTAAGCTTCGGGCTTATGTAACAACTACTTTGTTAAATCCAATGTATCGTTTTCAAACGACTTTTTGGTCGTTCTATATTTATCTTGTGTTGTTGATCTATGAAGTAACACGCCCCGGACCCTTATTCCGCTGCGACCCAATTTGGGGGTGTTACAACAACCCTAACTTGAGTAGTATAAATGACTTGTTAAAAACAACACAACCCTAGTCACTTAACATATACGCCTCTTCTTATCTTCCACAAGAAAAACACAGACACAATTCTATCAGTTTACTTAAAAATCACAAACCCTCTTATATTCTCAATCAAATAAACAAAATTCAAACCACAAATCTTCTTTCGTTTGGTATAAGCACAAAACATAAACAGAAACACTCTTTTAACTTGTACAACAAGTCAAATAAAAACTAAGCCCACGGGTAGGTATTGTTTCTATTGTTTTAGTTAATTGTTTGAATCGAATCAAAAGAGGGTTTGAACAAATTTGTTCTTAATCTTTCTTTTATTTTTCAAAAATTAAATGAAGTTATGCTTCAAAAAGTGATCTGTGACGATATTGGTTTTTCGTTTGTGAAGATCTTTATAGATCTTATGACTTGAAAGAATACAAAACGAAGACTAAGATCTGTTGTCTTCTTCGTTTCTATGAACTTTTTGAATCAGTTGCATGTTTAGTTTTTAAGATCTATGATGATGAACATGATATAGACAAAATCTTGAAGGATGTTATGTCACACACAATCTGAGATCTTTATGTTGCTTATCGAAATGAGTCATTCCGAGTTTAAAGCATTCTGAGTTTATGATCCTTGTATCATGTTTGAGTTTGGATTTGTGAAGAGAGACTCTTTTTCTATTTGGTTCGAGATCTCTTTTATTCCTTTTCTTGATTTCAAACTCGGTAAAAAACGTAGATCTATTTCGAGTTTGGAGCTGTTTCGAGTTTGAATCTGTGTTGAACAATCTCTTGTGGTTTGTTTGTATGAACAAGTCTTTGAATATGATAAGAAATAATACTGAGATTCTTGTTTTTGTTTATTGTCTTTTCTTTTGTTTCGAAAAATGAATGTTCCGAGTTTGATTATAACTACTGAGATTAGATCTGTGATGAAATCGATTATGTGATTTCAATTGTTTGATACAAACTCAGATCTAGAACACATCTAGATCCCAAAATGCGTTTTAAAAAAAACCGAGTTTGACATTTGACCACTGAGTTTGACTAGTCAACTACTGAATTTGAGAATTGTAACTGATTTTACTGAATTTGAACTACTGATTTTAATAATAGGCACAAATAAGCAGATTTTGAACTAATTTGGCCTCGATTCTTACGATTAAACCGTAAGCAATCAATCTCAGTTGCATAAAACACAACCAAAATTAGCAAAATCAGCACAAAATAAACTAATTTGA
>BQNB010032284.1:0-53294 GCA_026074375.1 Tanacetum coccineum | reverse complement strand
CATTTTAAGTCCGTTTTTGGTTATTTTAGCTCGTTTTTAAAGGTAAAAGGTATGTGTAATTAAGCACATACCATCTACCTGATCACAGGCAGTATTTATACTGATTAACGGGGAACCATAGTTCTTGCAACCTTATTCAATGAAAGTGAACAAAGACACCTTTGTTTGTTTATCACTAACGTATACTTGCAGGAATCCCGATGGTTGCAGCTGCTGGCCAGAAACGCATCAATTCACAACCCCATGCTCACACTTCATATTCCAAATCAAAGATATATTGATAGCTGAAAGACACACAACACAACTTTTGCAACTCTGATGCTTGCTATCATGATACAGAAAAGTGTGAGCATGCCGGTCCAAAGGTCACAACATCACATGGAGGTAATACTTCATGGTGTGTAAGTTTTTCACACATAAAATACAATATAAGATAATATAATCCAAAGAGTAATTAAGAAGATTACCAAGTTACCCTTGATAAAATTCACTCTCAAAAATATATATAATATAATATATAATACGTATATTAAACCGGGTAAGTATGATCACCCGGGTCGTTATCCCCAATGACTAGTGAAATTGAAACCACGTTTAGGTTCGGATCCTGATTTGAATGAAGCAAAAATATTTGATTTGGAAAGATCTAAAATGAACAATTAAACAAATACGAAAATGCAACTATTAAGCAATATGGACTAAAATTTAACCCTAAAAATGTAAACTTTTGGATTTTTGAATTTTAAAACAAAAATAAACTTTCGAGGACGAAAGGATCTTCAAACCAAATCAACAAACGTAAAACGAAGGTATCTTTAACACAACTCCCCGACAACGGCGCCAAAAAATGATGTTAAATTTTATATACGCAAAAATATATGATATAATATAATTCCAAAAGAGCAATTGAGAAAATTCCCTAAGGAAAATTCACTCTAAAAGATATATATAATATATAATACGTATATTTAACCGGGAAGTATGATCACCCGGGTCGTTTCCCCAACGACTTGTGAAATTGAAACCTTGCTTTAGCTTGGATTGTGATTTGAATGAGAGAAAAGATATTCTTGAGTTTCTATATCTACTAATTAAAAGCAACAATTAAAATGAACAATTAAAAGCTATTAAACACTTAAACAAATTAACGGGAGTACTAAAAGCGACAAATAAGCAATTACACTAAATTTAACTACTAAAAATGTAAACTAAATTTCTAAACCTAAAATAGGACAAAAGAAAATTTTGAGAAAAAGAAAAACATTTTTTTTATTATTTTTGAATTTATTATGAATTTAAAACTATTTTAATCTAATTAAATCCTAAAAAATAGCAAATTAAGTCTTAAAAAATTAGAAAAATGATTTTTAAACTTAGAAAAGTCTAAAATATCATAAAATATCAGAAAACTATTTTTAACTAATTTAAAAACTAAAATCCTATTTTTAAACTTAAATTTAAAAGCTCAAAAGTGAAAATTAAAATCTAAAAGTGGTGAAAATGATTTTACTGAATGTAAACCTAAAACATTTTTTTATAAAACTAAAAACTATTTTTTTGTAATTTTCTGAAACTTTTTCCTATTTTTTATGTATTTTCTAAGATTTTATCTTTCGAAAAACTATTAAAAATAAACTAATTGATGGAAAAATGTGAAAAATTCAGGAAAAGTCTATGATGAAACAAAGATCAAAGGAAAAATAAAAGAAAGCTAACAGCTTAACAAATAAGCCGGGAAAAAGCTATTATAAGCTACGGCTTATTATAAAAGGCTTAAAAGAAAAATGAATATAAGAGTTAAATGGAAGGAAAGGAAGACGGATGAGCTATTGTAGCATGATGGTTAACACACATGGACTATAAGCAGGAGGTCGTAGGTTCGAGGTTGGTATACACCCTTTTTGCACTTTTTTTTTATTTTTCACTTTTTGCAAAAACTAAGAATTGGAATTTAAAAAGGACACAATTATAAGTACTTTTAATAAATGGGACATAAGCTCAAAGTCAAAATTAAGCTCTCTAGGAGCTTTTGAAAGCCTGCTTACAGAAAGTGAGCTTTTGAGCTCACTTTTGCTTGTTTTGACTAAACAGCTTGTAAAAAGCTCAAATTAAGCTCAAATTTAAAAACAAAAGCTATTCTAAGAAGCTTATGATGAGAATAAGCTAATCCTAATAAGCTAGTTTAACTGAGAACACTATAAACCATCTAGATTTTAAGATCAAAAGAGCAAATTCAGAACTAAACTCTAAAAGCTCAAAATTAAGCTAAGCTCAAATGCACAATAAGCTAAGACATGAACTAAGCTTATGAGAACTTAACAAACAACTAATAAGCTATAAGTTTAAACAAGAAAATCAGATACTACAACTTAAAATTTTAAAATTAGAAGCTAAATTCTAATACTACTGTTTTTGGCTTTTTGGAATTTTTTAAAGAAAAAGCTAAATCAGACTTAACTCTAACTTAAGAAAGCTTAATTCTAATCTAAACTACTCTACTAAGCTAATTAAAAGAGATTTGACAACTTAAACTTATTAATAAAAGCTAAATAAGCCCAACAGTACTAACTTAGAAGTTAGTACTGTTAGCTTAGTATCAAACAGTCCCTGAGGGGGACTTTAGGCTTCTTTTTAATTAAGCTAGAGGATCCTTATGGACTCCTAGCTTATAAAACCTTTTTTATTACTTGGAAATTACTTAAAACAACTTTTAAAAAACATTTTGAAAATCAATTATGCTGAGAAAAAGCTAGAAGAAAAACAGACAGTAGTAACTAAGGTCACTACTGCTAGTGCAAATGGCAAAGCCACAAACACAAATGTGCAGGTTTCTCTAAGGGAAAAACTTGCACTTCACACTCTATTTGAGTGTGTTTGAACACAATTCACACACAAACAAGCTCAATGAGCTTGGATCAAAATTTTAAGCAAACTAAGAAAAGTAAAATCTCCCCTGGTGCAGGAGCATAAAGAATTAACCTTAAAATGCTTAAAAGCTTAAACTAATTATCCAAACCTTCTTAAATCCTTATCATATTTGATAATCAAACTGTCCTAAATGAATTTACCAAAACTTTTGACTTTTGAGGGTCAAACAAGCTTTTTCCAAACACCCCTTTAGACTATGACAGATTTTATTAAACTTAGAAATTTGAAATCTAGTGAACTCAACCTAATTACCAGATTACTAACAGCTTAAAACAACCTTAATAAACATGTTCTATTAATCACTAAGGCTAGAATCAAAAATCTATAACTATGCTAACTAATTTTAGGTTTTTTAGAGTTTTTAAGACAGAAATTAAAAACTATGATTTATAACTATTAAGCTAAAAACAGATTAAGAGTGATGACTAATAAGCAATATTAAACACAATTAAGCTCAGATAAGCAACTAGATAAGCAGAAATAAGCAGATCTATACTAATAAGCAAATATTAAGCTAGATATTTAAAACAAGAAAAGTAAATGAAGACTTACTTAAAGCTTTAGCTAAACAAAAGCTAATTGCTCCAATGAGCTTATCAACAGCTCTGGCTTATCCTAGGATAAGCCAGTAAAGTCCTTGGGATCCCTTCCATCTTTGGATCCCCTTCCATAAGTTCAAATCCAAAATTAGACAAAGTATTAATTCTGATTTTAGAGTTTAATTAAATTTAAGGCTTATTTAAACTCAAATTCAAGCTTATAGACTTGAATGAGCTTATGAGAAGCTTATAGAAGCTTTTGGTACAGTAGCAAACATATTAGCTTATTTAAAACTTATAAGTGAAGACAGATTGTTTTTGACAGATTATTTAAAAGCAAAACATTCATTCATTAATATAAAAGCTTGATTACAATATTGGAAAGAAAATTACAATTTTTAACCAAAAATTACTTAAGCTAAAACTAAAACTATTTCCTACGTACCACCCTCCTGTGTGTGTGAGAGGTGTGAGCTTATTTATAGCCTGTAGAGAACCTTCTAGGAGCAGGAGTTTGTTAGACTCTCCTCTCATCTCAACCCTTCTTTCTATCAATCATTGGTGAGAAATCCTTGGCCCTTGGATTACTAACAAACTCACACAGATTGCCAAGCTGGCAATCCATTGATGTGATGTTTGTGCTTGTTCTGTGAGTATATCCAGAGTAAAAACCATCTTCACTTTGTGCTTTCCTGTCATCCACGTGGCATTCCTTTGTTGGAATTGGCCAATAAGGTGCTTGAGTGACGTTTTAACTCTGCCAGGGTGATATAGACCACTTGAATAGACTTCCGTACCCTCCAATTTGGAAAAGCCCTTTGATTTAACAGCGGGGTAAATGAGGTAGGGGACGATGAATAGTAACACCCCTTTGGCGCTCTTTTATAACTGAAACGGGTAAAATCAGATTTAAACTTTGGCCTTTTTGCGCTTTTGGTCCCTGTGGTTATTTTATTAAAGGTGTAGTGGTAAAACAACTTTGGAAATGGCACATTTAGGTCCCTGGATTTTATAAAAGGGAAATAGGTTTAGGGCTTTTAGATTCGGGTATGGCCCATTTAGGTTTAGGGACCATTTGTATGTTTTTTTTGGAAAGTTGAGGGACTTAAATGGAATATTTTGGGATTTGTCTTCTAGTGGGTTGACTTCTGTTGACCCATAGTTGACTAAAGTTGACTTTCTTTGACTTTGGCTTTGAATCTTTGGCTCTCTTGTACTCTTCTGTTTCCCGTGTCCGTGTTTGCCCGTTTTTGACGGTTTTCTTATGATTTTTGATACATCCAGACCTGCACACACAAAACACAAAAACAAGCATATCTTTGTCATTTTTAGTCTGTTTTGGGTCTTTAGGGTCATTTTTGGTAATAACAGATATGTGTATTTTACACTTATCAAAATTCTCCAAACTAACGATTGCGTGTCCTCACGCAATATCACATGCCTTATAACCAAATACCTCAAAACTTCCCCAAACTAAACCTTTGAAAAGTAGCAAAGAGTTTTGTTGAGAGAGCTAAGAGATCACAAGTTATAAAACCCCCAAATTCCCAGTTTCAAAGATTTTTTCTCTTTTTATGATTTTTCTTAATAATTAACTACCTAACTACAATGTATTCTTGTGTTGACATAACAAACCATGTTGAGACGGTCACGCTCAACATCACAAACAAGGGAACGGAACGTGTCCCACGATCCACAACAATGAGACGATCACGCTCACTATCAACAATCCACAGCAATGAGACGATCACGCTCACTACTAACAATCCATCAATGCCCTGAGACGGTCACGCTCAAGCACAACAAACAAGGGAACGGAACGTGTCCCATGATCCACAACAATAGCAAGTAGCACATAACATACAATAGTCACGTATAGCACATGCCTCATTTAAAACACATTATCACAGTAACTAAAACATTTAAACTCATAGCATCATTTTCACCCCAAGAAAACATAAGAAAAAGGGGCTATGAAACTCACCTGATGCTTAAGCAAATTCCAAATCCTTGCACGAAACTAAACAATCAAAACAAACACGTGTTACACGCGACCAAGCCAAATGCTTATGCCCATGTAACAATCATATGATGGATGTCTAAGGTGTTTAATTACTCTCATGGGTCACCATGACACCATGCCCAACCTTAACCAACATGTTTACACACTTTTCCATACCTACTGAGCTTTATAAATTTTACCAAAAATCACAGGTTCAATACCATGAGTCTACTATCTCCATGATTTTTTCACTAATTTATTTCCCCTCTTAAGTGCCCCAAATAAAATCAAACTTTTAACTACTCAGTTTCGGATCTGATTGCACACTAAAAAGTTTGGACCTAAAAACCATACTTAGACTCTAAATCAGAAGCTCTCCTTTGGGGTATTTTTAATAGACACATAGAACTAAACTCCTGTAGGTTGGGTAATCCTAATTCGAATTTTAAGTGGGGGTTTTACACCTCGTAATCTGACCTAAATCTGACCCGAATTTACTGCTTTGACAACTTTTCTTGTAACCAACATTTGAATGACTTCCCGACCTTAAAAACTTTCGAGGCCGGATGTTCTGGAAACTAGACTCTCTGAGCTATATCATAGACACTGGAAACTTGACAAAAGCTATTACTATCATCGAGATAACAGCCGAATAACAAAGACCTAAATTCTGCCCTAATCTAAATCAAGTTCAAACGCGATCTAAACCCTAACGAATACACCCATATGATCCTAATTAAACCCTAATCATTGTAATATGATTAAACATCATTAATTTACAGATTTAATGAAACCCTAATTATCCATCTTAATAATTGTTACATGAATTAATGATTAATAATTAACAAAGATAAATTAATACTCACCTTAGAACTTGTTTTCTTCACAAAAAGCAAAACCCTAATTTTTTTCTCCTCTTTTCTCTTTGGTCGACCGGTTCTCACAAGGGGAGGGTTTAGGAATTTTATTTTTTATTTATAGGCCTCAATATAAATCCTAGATAATTCATAATTAGAATTTGTTTTCAATTACAACTCTTTTTTTTTCTTTTCCTTTTATTTTTCCCCAAAATCGGCCGAATGGCCCTTTATATATATATTTTTTATTTTATTTTTAATTAACTAATTACTTGTATTACCTTAATTTTCTACAAAAACCTAAGCTTATTTGCGCATACCTTTTTGCATAAACGCACTTTACTAAACCTTTAAAAATAAATAACTTTTCATTTTTATTAAACCTAACTTTTCAAAAATAGAAATTTCATTTCTTTCTTATTCTAACCACTAACACCTATTCATACCTAATTTTACTAACACATAAATACGTATACGTAATAATACTTACACAATTAACGCAAAAACGCCAAAACCAAAAAAGTCATTTTCCTAGCACCAAAAGTGAACGAAAAGGAACTTAAACCAAATCATCATCAATTCAAATCCCTATGAGACGATTCACGCTCAACTGGATTGCTTATAACTTTTGCATATAAACACATATTAACACAAATAACACATAACCCATACATTGAAATAGATACATAAGTCAACATTAATAGTTTGATTAACCTGCTCAAGTCATGGTTGTCACAGTATCCCCTCCTTTAGGAAATCTCGTCCCGAGATTTAACCAAAAGGTTCAACTCTATCATTACCAAATAATTAATCGAGGATACTTATCATTCATGTAGTCCTCCCATACCCATGTTAACTTAAAGTTACACTTTAAATTCCAACTAACTTTCACAAGATATCTTACTGCTAACAACTTTGCCCACCCACAAAAGGGTAGGCATAGCAGCATAACCGCTCCAAACGAAAATAAACATCCAACTACCCGAACCTCGCCCGTCATCGAGGAGACTCGTCAAAAACCATAAGCTCCGTAACAACGTCATTTACAACCCGGTCTCACAACTCATCAAACAAGAACTATCTCGAAACCAAGTTATAAGTTGTTACAAAGCCTAACGTTTTTGAAGAATCGGCTCGACTTCGAGTTTATTCATAAAATAACTTTAACCAAAACCACACAAACACATCTAAGGGCATACTAAGGTCTACAAGAAACCTTACGTACCCAACTTTAACTAAAACTCCCAATGATCCCTTGCTCAACGAACAAGTGTGGATACTCAGTTTATCTGAAGTCCTAAAGACCTCGCTTCGAGCCCAAATGGACCTTAACTACCACCATTCTGCTACATTTTAACCTCTTAATTTCACGGTCACTATTCTCAACAAGTTCCTCAACAAAATGAAGAGTTTTGTCAACCTTGATCTCATCCAATGGCACATACAGACTAGCATCCGCCAAACATATTTTTTTTAACACATGGAATGTGTCATGTACACTACTCAACTCCTCAAGCAACCTCAACCTATAAGCTATAGAGCCAATCCTTTCAAGGATCTCAAACGGTTCTACATACCTCGGTGCTAACTTTCATTTCTTCCCAAAACCAACCACGCCCTTATAAGGCGACACTTTTAACATAACCCGATCTCCTACCTCAAACTCTAACGGTTTGCGTTTATTATCGGCATAGCTCTTTTGATGGTCTCTCGTGGCTTTGAGCTTCTCTTTTATCAACACCACTTTATCAGTCGTTTCTTGAACCAATTCTGGTCCAATCAAACTACTTTCTCCAATCTCAGCCCATAAAACAGGCGACCTATATTTCCTTCCATACAAAGCTTCAAACGGAGTACACCGAATGCTCAAATGATAACTACTACCAATTTGATAACACATTCCCTCATTATATCTTCTAAAGTCTAACTTATACGTTCACTTTATACATCCGCTTGAGGATGTTAAGCAGTACTCAAATCCAACCGCGTTTCAAATACTTTCTGTAATGTCTGCCAAAACCACGAGGTAAATCATCCATCTCAATATAAGTTAATTGTAACCAGAATTCCATTCCTTGCTATTGTCTCATCAATATAAATCCTTGCCAACTTCACATCTTGAAATCTTCTTGTATAGCTAGATATGAGGATACTGGTCAATTATTGACACATCACCCAATCACTTCCAAGCTTCCACAAAATCAACGGTATCAACGAACACAAGGGTTTACGAAACATCGAAATAGGATATAACAAAGAATATCGAGTCAATTGTAGAATCCATATTGGGATTCACATATTCAATAGAAGTAGATCAAATGACATAGGAATTCTTTGAAAGAAAGGATTATGTATAATGCATGAGCGAAAACGCAACGAAGAAATCAACAGACGTACCCGACAAATGAACACATAAAAAAAATATATCAATACGAAAGACGAAAATTCTTATACTAATTATCGACATTACTCGAAAGACCAAATTAAATAATGTTTTTATAAAATTCAATTTAAATTAAAAAAGTCACTTTAAGTATAAAAATCGTTTTAAATAATAAATAAATTATCTTAATTTAATCTTTTATAAAACTTCACTTGGTTTTCATAAAAATATCTAGAGATGATTATAAATGGTATATCGTACCTTATAGTTTGTATACTTTAAACCAGCTTTGTTTATTAAAATAAGGTTATTAAACCACTTAAAAATTTCATATCCTATTTTATAGGACCATTTAAAACATATTCTTTTTACAAAGATTATTTTAAACACAGTTTTTCTCAAACACTAACACAATACCTCCAAAGAGTTTTCATAATTAGACATCAATTATGAAATATGTTACTCAAACAAATAACACCATAATACCAACAGGGATCGTAAAACACCGTACAGTTCTAACACAATTCTATTGTTTGAAAACTGAAAGAAATTATTAGGAACCATATAATCAAAATAAGAATCAAACGAACTCGTTTACAAGAAAACATCATAGCAAGCGTATACGTACCAAAGAAAACGTAAGGTTCTTATCCAAATATCGATTCAAAGAGCAAACTAATAAGCATCGTGATACTAAACACGTCGCCAACGGGTTACGAAAAACCAAAGGAGATACAAAGAAGGGTGTTAATGATCCACACTAATATGTTAGAAACATTAGTGTTAATAGAAATCTTTGAGACTATTACGTGTAGTCAAGGCATTGAAAGAACTAACGAAACGCGGCTTATCCAAAATAGCAGATTCCGAACAACCAATATACTTGAGACGTCGGTATAGGAAAATCAAGTATCCTTACTATACAATATGTACGATGAAGGATGCTAAGCTTAACTTTGGTATTCCAAACAATTACGAGTAAACGAACAACACTCGTATATTAGCAATATAGGTATTCCGCAAAATACTAAAATAGAAGGGAAACGTTCAATCTATACTAATCAACTTTACATATCATCAATAATTTGGGTAAGAGAATATTTCTCTTACCCAATACTCATCATTATCATGTATCCACATATCAATAAAAAAAAAGCTTTTACAACTACCACCTTCATTCTAAACCCTCAATAATGAATGCAATCTTGGTCAACTAGTTACGTATGTCGATGCCTTTATAATTATGATTGGCCTCCAAATTATAAGTGCCTCCTTTACCGTGTAATTACTTCCAGATTTACCCATATCAAATCATAATTACTATATAGAACATATTACGAATTGATCCTAACCAACTAACTTATCACATAAAAGAGATGCGCCATCAAAACTACTTACTTATATCAAATTGAAATCGAAACGACATAAAGGAACGAAAATCTCGCAACAATTCCCAAAATATGAAATATCTGAAATAAATAATCAATAACAACATGAGGGGTAAAGGACGGGATAAACTTATGCTGGGCCTCGCTTGGGTTTGACTTTTCCTCGTAAGTAATCACCCGACTCGCGGGTCCAGCCTATTCGAGCATCCAACAAAGGATAACTATCATTCTCCTTCGGTTCCACAAAAAGGCACTTATAACACTTAAGTCTAGTTGGGGAAAATCGGTTCCCCAATGAGGATTCTTACGGGTGAGGGAAAAGCTATAGCTAAATATACTAAGAAAGTAAACATATTATATCAAATTAATGGTAGAAAAATACTAAATGAAAAACTTAGGAAAATATAATATATATAAGCTTTGCAAATATTGAAGGGAAGCATAGCAGTTATAGATTAAACTCTTAAGCCCTAAGGATCTACATGAAGGACCCCTAGGTTATAGTTTAGGCTCAACCACCTACTTCTATATACTAAAGGCTCTGATACAATCTGTCACACCCAGCCATAGGCGGAAAGCGAGGCATAACATAGAATGGATATCTATCATAACCACTTGGTGTCTTATATAAAGATTATAAAAATGAAAACTAATGTAAAGTTAAGGACAACTATGTTTCATAACAATATCCAAAACCTAATGGTGTCTTTATTAATGAGAAAGAGGTCTTGTCAATAAATGACATGCAAAAACATAATCCTAACAATTCATGCAAATACTTTTATTCTAACAAAAAAACATAAAGGAGAACTTCAAGATCTACGGTCTCTTTTAGCCACTTCGCTCTATTCTTAGACCATTAAGCTCACTTGGAATTATGTTGATTAAACTGTCAACATAAAAGCTTGAGCGAGAATCATAGGTTTTCGACATTCCACAATATCAAAATAAACTTTCAATTAGCTACTGCTATTACCAAAACATTCATGAACACCAATTAACAACAACGGACGGAACGTGCCCACGACCACAATCATATCATCCTATATTATGTGGGCTACATGTCTCTTTTAGCTCACGTTGTCCTTACACCGTCACACCGTGTGTTACATATTAGGATCATACAATTACCAAATCATATCATATCGCAACACAATCGAGACGGAACGTGCCCATTGATCAAATACACATAACTTCAGCAAGCTTAAAAACTTTAACACGACAACAAGCATCTATTCACAACCCCAAAATAACATGAGAGAAGGGGGCTATGAAATCTCACTTTGCTTAGCTTGCCATAAGATGTCCAAAAAAAGCTTCACGCAAACAACTAGCACAAATCTAAACAACAAAATAACTCGTGTTACACGCTACTAAGCCAAAAGCTTAATGCACATGTAACAATCATATGATGGATGTATAAGGTGTTCTATTAACCCCATGGGTCACCCCGACACCATACCCAACTTTAACCACTTCGTTAACAAGTTTCACTAGTTAGTCACAATGTATTCAATAAATGCAGAAGTTTTTATCGGACTAACGTAATCAAATCTTTATTACTGTCCTCATAAATTATACCTAAAAATCACCTATGTTCCTATTTGTGAGTATATTAACTACATCATGATTCCCAAGATCCATTTTCTTGCCAGTACTTCTAAGAAAAACAAAAACTTCTAATCGTCCCTAATTCGGATCTGTTTGCACACTAAAACGTTTGGACCTAATAACCATACTTAGACTCCTTCAGAAGCTCTCCTTTGGGGGAGTTATAATGACCCATTGAAACTAAACTCTTGTAGAAGGGATAAGCTAAATTCGAATTTTAAGTGGGGGTTTTATACCTCGTAATCTTACCTAAATCTGACCCGTATTTACTGCTTTGACAACTTTACTTGCATCACCAACGTTTGCTGACTTACCTACTCTCAATAACCTTCGAGGCTTGGATTGTTCTGGAAATACTAGACTTCTGAGCTAATCATATGGCACGGAAATTGACAAAAGGCTATGTCCATGCCATTATGACTATCATCCAAACTACACAACCCTAAATTCTGACCCAAATCATAAATCAAATTTCTAAAGCGATATAAACCCTAAACCGAATACACCCATTTGAGCCATAATTAAACCTAAATCATTATAACATGTTTATTATATCATTAATTACAGATGTTATGAAACCCTAATTATCTATCATAATAATTATTTCATGTTTTTAATGATAATTAACTCAAAGGATTATAAATTATACCTTAAATCTTCGAATCTTGAACACAAAAATTACCAAACTTGAAAAAAATTATTTTTCTTCTTCCTCCTTTGATTAAAATTTGGCCTCGGGACAATTAGAAACAAGGGGAGAATGGTTTTTGAATTTTACTTTTACAAACGGTTTAGGATATATATCTTTTACCATTTTAATTAGAGTAAAGATTTGATTTCTTTTGTTCCTTTCTTTTCTTTTCGGCGATTCCCTTTATATTTTTATATATATAGTATATATATATATACTATTTATATATATATATATATATATATATATATATATATATATTTTATTTTATTTTATTTATTTAATTATTTGTATTACCTTAAGTTTTTATAAAAACCTAAGCTTATTTGAGTATACCTTTTTGCGTAAACGCAAATTTACTAGACTTTTAAAATAAATAACTTTTCATTTTTATTTTAACCTAACTTTCCAAAAATAGAAATTCACATTTCATTCTTATTCTAACTACTAACACCTATTCATACCTAACATTACTAACACATAAATACGTATACGTATAATTACTTACACAATTAACGCGAAACCGCTTCAATCACCGAAATCGTTTCCTTGTCACAAATGAACGAAATTAACTCCATAAAATCCAACACAAATCCAATCCCATTGAGACGATCACGCTCAATGGATTGATTATCCAATCTCACATATCCCACATAAACACATATAAACACATATTAGCACAAATAACACATAACCCATACATTGAAACATATACGTAAGTCAACATTAACGGTTTGACTAACCTGCTCAAGTCATGGTTGTGACAAGACCAAACTTAGTACTGCTAAGTGACCGTTAGTACTGTTTGAGTCCTAACAGATTTTCCTCAATCAAAGAGCCGTTGAGATATTTCCGCCACATATATAGCTTATAGGGTTTGACTAATTGGAGACTTCTTGATTTATCTATTGCTTAAATGATTTCTTCAAGATAAGTATAACTATTTTACAGTCGGTGAACACATACTCTTTTAAACCTCACTCATAATTCAATTCACTCTACCAGAACTTAACTTGATCACACAAACTAATCCACCTCATTTCCTTCATAATATTTTCATTATCAAATGGCACAGTTGATTTTTGCGACAAGAATAAATATGGTGCTTATTTGGTTAAATCTGACAAAGTTAGTGAGAGTTTTGATGAAATCATAGATTTTCTTACTTCAAGCCATATCTACTATGCTCTTACTAAAAATCCCATCATTTTTGTGTCCCTTATTGAATAATTTTGGGAAACTGTTGTTTTGAGCACTACTGAAGAAGGACTTCAAGTTATTTCTGCAACTATTGATGGACATGAAAAGCTCATAACTGAAGATTCTTTGAGAAGACCTTTTGAAGTTAGATGTTGGCATAAGGCATTTCTGCACACTCCATGAAGTTATTTTGAGCCCCACATTAGCTCTATGGGGTATGTGACTAATTTTGAAAGTCTTACATTCTTTAAAGGTAATTTCTCACCCTAATGGAAGTTCTTTATTCACATAATTCTACATTGTCTAAGCTCCAAGAAGACTGCATGGGTTGAATTAAAGTAGCAAACATTGCTACAAACTTTATCTGTCTAGTACAAGTAGGGAGGTTTAATATTTTCTAGACTTCATCTTTGAAGCTATGGTTAAGAATTTGGATAGCCAACACAAATTCTTATTGTATCCCAGGTTTATTCAACTCCTTCTTAACAAACAACAAAGGTTACTCTTACCTCATACTAGAACCTATCCCACTCCTACTCTTACAAGTAAACTGTTTAGTAATATGAGGAGAGCCTCTAAAGGGTATTCAGGGGTAGTGACACCATTGTTTGAGAATATGTTAGTACAAGCACATGATGAAGAGCAACTGCAATCACCATCAAGGATCACATCTTTACCCTCTCTATATCAACACACCCACTCAATCATCTCCTTTCAGACTAAATCAACCCACCATAAGGCGAGGCGAATGCTTCTATGCCTCATGATCTCCTTTCCATGCTGTTCACTCACATGGAAGTACTGAGGGTAGCATGCAACAACATGATTTGACAGTTTTGGTTAACAAATTGAATAACAGGATTGATGGATTGGAAAGGGACTTGCAGCAAACCAAAAAGACTTATAGTACTGCTCTCACCAAGTTAGTACTTAGAGTAAAGAAACTGGAGTACAATCTAAAGTTTGGCAAGGCAAGGAGAAAGGAAAAGATTGTTCTTTCTGATGATGAAGAGATTGCAAAGGATTCTTCCAAACAGGGGAGGAAGATTTCTTAAATTGATGAAGATCCAACGATTTCTCTAGTACAAGATGAAGGTATTTCTTGGATTCCACAGGAAGAGGAAGTTCATGAGAAGCTCAGTGATGAAACTGAAGTACTTGTACAAGAAGAGACTCCTATTAAAATTATTGAAGAACATGGAAGTGGTGAGAAAGGTGAGATGGAGATTAGTACTGCTAACATACAAGTTAGTACTGCTAGTCCTCCAAAGGTTAGTACTGCTGTACCTCATGTGTATACAAGAAGGAGTGCCAAGGATAAAGGAAAGGCCATAATGGAAGAACCTGCTACTCCAAAGAAGGTTAAGAAAAGAACTCAAGTGCAGTTGAGTATGGATGAGGAGTTAGCTAGGAAGATGGAAGAAGAAGAAAGAATCAGATTTAATGCAGAACAGGAAGCAAGAGCTTTGCAAGAAGAAGAAGAAAGACTAAATCTGGAAGCAGCTAGGGAATTGCAAAGACAACTTGATCAAAGACAAGAGGTTCCAACTCAACCTACTCAATCTCAGGGAATTGACTGGAATGATCCAAGTGTACTGAGGTATCATGCTTTGAAGAATAGACCTGTGTCAATAGCTCAAGCAAGAAGGAATATGATTACATACTTGAAGAATCAAGGAGGTTACAAAGAGAGCTACTTCAAGAAAATGAGCTATGATGACATCAGACCAATTTTTGAAAGAGTATGGGATCATGTCAATACTTTTATTCCTATAGGGTCTGAAGTTGAAAAAGATTCTTCTAAACCAAGTGAAAGAGAAACTTCAAAAATAGTAGAAGAAAGAGAGGTGGAGAAGAAATGTTGTAATCCTGAGCCAGTGTTGATTGAAAAGAAAGCTGTTTGAATTAGAAGAAAAACACTTGCAAGAAGAAGAGCAAGTGACAAACAAGGTCAAGACAACTCAAAGAGACAGAAGAAAGAGAAAGAAACAGCTGATTATGAGGAAGAAAAAGATGAATTAAGAATATGGTTGATAGTAGTTCCAGATGAAGAAGCAATTGTGGATCCAGAAGTTTTGCATACTAAGTTTCCTATAGTTGATTGAGAATCTTAAAGTTTAGGAAATATGCATGTTTACAAGATCATAAGAGCAGATGGAAACACTAGTTATCATAAAACCTTTGAGAGTATGCTAAAAAGTTTTGATAGACATGACTTAGAGGTTTTACACAGGTTGGTAATGGAAATATTTCAAGATAACACTCCAGAAGGATACAAATTGATGTTATGGGGTGATCTGAAGATACTAGTATATCCTGAGCAAGATGATGATATCTGGAAGAATCAAAACCAGTGGAAAATAATCAGTTGGAAGCTGTATGAAACTTATGGAGTGCACACATTGATGGTTGATGGTACTTTGATGACTTTTCATATGTTTGCAAAGAAAAAGTATCCACTCACCAAAGAAACACTTCAGAAGATGCTTAACTAGAAATTAGAAGCTAAAGCAGAAAGTTCTATGGCATTTGAGTTGCTAAAGTTTATCAAGACTCGGATTGAAGAACAATAAAAGTGTGTTTGAAAGAATTCTGCAAAGAAGAATAGCAGCTCTAATCAGAAGATCTTGCTATTTGGAGTAAATCATAAGTTATAGTGGATGAATGTGGGATTCTGAAGCATTCATATATTTAATATGCTGGATCAAGATTAATATTGCTAGTGAAGACTTAATGCTGTTAATGAAGATTGAAGAAATAAGTCTAAGTCTTTAGTACTGCTAGTTTTGTAGTTAGTACTACCAGTACAATGTTAGTATTGCCAGTAATAGTTAGTACTGTTATTTAGTATTAGTACTGCTAGTGTATTGTATTAGTACTGCTTATGAGATATGCATGAGATATCTTAGGAAAGGATATGCACGATCTTTATACACATTTTGTAAAGCCCATTAGGGTTTCCTTAGTTTATAAAAGGAACCCTGGGAATAGTTAGTAGAGATAGTTCTACACAGATCAATAGAGATCATTTAGCAATCATAGTTTTTGTAATCTGTAACCTAGGCAGATTCAAGTTCTAATATAAAGTTCTTTTGTGATTCTTATTATTGTTCTTCTTAGCATTATTGATTAGTTTTCGCATAATCAATAGTGTTCATATCAGTGTTTCATTATTGTTGCTTTAGAATTATCTAAAGGAACATACCCTTTACAAGCTAAAGGTTAAGATCTATTCAGAAAACGATCCAACAAGATGGACGAAGGATGGATGGTAACAAAAGCCGAGCGAAGAATGCTGAAGAAAAAGTCTAACTTAAAGACTAGCTGAAAGAAAAGTGCTTCCCGGGAGACAACCTAGATTTTTATTTATTTTTATCGAGTCTGTCCTCCCAGACATCAATACGGCGTATCCGCTCCATACCATACGGCGTATTGAATGTCTGGATGTTATCAGTCATTTATTTTCCTGCATTTAAAACTTTATTGTTGGATCTGTCTATACGGTGTATTCATGCACATGATACATTGTATTTGGCAGACTGGCCCGTATTGATATTTTTTACAGGTTTCTCCATACGGCGTATTCTAGTTTATGGATATGACGTATTCATCCCCTGTATAGTTAATTGTTTTTATTTTTTATTAACCGTAGGATACGCGAGATAGGATTTTGCATGGTTTTTCCTATATTTTGCACAGGACCTCGCTGGAAAAGAAATCGACAAAGTTGGTGAAGTATCAATCATCTGGAATCATATGTGTGGTTGTAGTCATGATGGTATCAGATGCATTTACAACACCATATCTTGCTCATAAACTTAATTTGGAAAATCTACCGAGCAAAACATCATGGGAGTTTCTCGTTCTAATTCTTTTAATTTCCTCATTTTAATGTTTATCTATACAACGAGGACGTTGTATAATTTATGGGGGGAGGGTGGGAATTAGAACGTTACTTGTCCTATTTTTTACATTAGAATGCTTAAATTGTTAAATTTAAAAATTTTCAAGCATACTTTTGTGAAATTACTGGTTACATAACCTGCACACATAACCCTTATTAGATATTGTGAGGATTCAGCCTTATTCGTTTCCAAATGTTTACCCAAATTCCAAAAAAATATGAGTGTGCCGGTGATGTTGTAGACTTTAGAACTTCTCTTGGTATATCTATTCGAGACCGCAATAATGAGTACTATGGATTTAGATGGAGTAACTTGTTTAAATTGATAAATTTCTAGGATTACACTAAAAAAGCCTTTATATGTTGTTTTATTAACTAACTACACTAGTTAGTTAACTCCCGTATAAACCCTTTGTTTACTCTTATTTTAAGAGTAAGATACCCCTAGAAAAACCTGTAGAGCCAATCCTTTAGGATAACACCAACTATTTATTTCGTTACACCTTTACACCTTAGCCTACCCTAATAGATTAACTCTATTTATCAATTGCTAGTTTCTTAAAGTGTAAAGTATGTATTTCCTGTGTCTTGTGTCATTTTCTATCTCTAGTATGGTTGAGAAATTTGCACATTGCAATGGGAATGTAAAAAGTAGTCAAAACTCATGTATTTTTACTACCATCACAATTATTGGTATGTCTAAAGAACGAAGAATCATGGAGGAAATTATCCGGAGTTATTATGATCGTGAAGATGGTAAAATTACACCGAGATTCGTAGTATGAAAAAAAATAAAAAAATTAGAAAAATTGCAACAAAAAAGAGGAGGAAAGTTTGAAGATAGTCGGTTCGTAAAAGCTTAAACCGATGGAATTATTTGAAGGATCGATTATTCGTTGATACGTGGTTATAAATCAACGATGTAAAGTTTTGTATAAAGTGGTAGATATCGCCACTTGTCTTTGTAAAAGTATGTAAAGTATGGGATGATTGGGAAGTTGACCGTTACGGGAACGCCAACTTAGGTTGTTGTTTTTGATCTATGATCAAGACGTTTGTGTAAATATTTATGAGTCTTTATCATGGTAACAGTCGGGAAAAAGTGTCTAGCAACTTGAACCTTATCTGTTTGGACTTAATCTATTTGTTTCGTGAATTTTATTTAACAACAATTTATTTCCTTTCCTAATCATTAACCTTGGGTTTTACTCGAATGAGGATGTGATTGAGTTATGCATGTCTATTCCGTTGTTACGGCCATGTATGCGTGACTCAGCTGCCTTGTTGGTTTATTACTTTTGGTTAAAGTTAGAAGATCTATATTGTTAATAACAAAGAATTATAGATCCGGTGGTCTTGGTGAATCAAACCAAGTAAAGCTAGTCATGTTTATAGAGAGAGAGAGAGTAGAGGGAGAGAGTAAACAAAAAGCACACTTCTCTTAAGAGAGAAAGTGTGTATGTGATAAATGAAATGAAAAGTTTACAAGTCTCAACCCCTCCATGGAAGCCTTGGAGGGGTATATATAGTCCATACATATATAACTTTGCATCGTGCCTATCGAGTCCGGCGGTTTTTTTTTTTTTTTTTATGTGACTATGATAATCTATGGTAATTCCGTAATGTCCTCACATAAAATGAAAATCCTAGCAATTCTTCAATCATGGGCGATATACGGAATTTACTTACAATATCTTTCCTAAAAGTACTATTGATTAAGAACAATAGCTTCCACGAAGCTTCCAATGCTGATGATGTCTTCAATGGTCTTTGATTTTCTTGAAGACTCAAGTTTCTTCATACACTTCTTGTTATCTCGAAGTTTCTAAATTAGCTGCGTGTCTTGAAAACTTCATTTTCCTACACTTCTGGTCATGTCAAAGTTTTCTAGAATCTGTTTTTCATTTGACTTCAAGTCTGCACTCCACCATGAATCATCTTTATAGTACCTTGTAGGAGAAATACTGTAATAGGCACGAACTAAGTAACCCATACAAACTTTTTTTTTTGGTTAAGGAGAAGCTTCTGAATTAGCTTCCCCCTAATTCATGCCACATATTCATTATTAATATATCTTGTACTTTGAGTAGTGATCTTTAGCATTGTTCAATTGAGCTTGTCTTTGTATGTGATCTTTGAGCTTTCATTGAGATCATTATCCACATCGAATCTCTAATCATCCTTGTTGTGAAGTATTGCCTCCATGTGATGTTATGACCTTCGGACCGGCATGCTCACACTTTTCTGTATCATGATAGCAAGCATCAGAGTTGCGAAAGCTGTGTTGTGTGTCTTTCAGCTATCAAGATATCTTTGATTAGGAATATGAAGTGTAAGCATGGGGTTGTGAATTGACGCGTTTCTGGCCAGTAACTACAACCATCGGGATTCCTGCAAATATACATTAGTGATAAACAAACGAAGGTGTCTTTGTTCACTTTCATTGAATAAGGTTGCAAGAACCACGGTTCCCCGTTAATCAGTATAAATACTGCCTGTGATCAGGTAGACTTCCGAAGAATCTCTTTGACAGGGTTTCGCAGTTGCGCTAGCCGTTCTCAAACCAGAGTGTCTCAAAGTAGACAAAGCACGAAATGAGTGAACCAGTGGATTAAAACCTACTGATTAATGAGAAATTGATTTAAAAATCAGTCACGTGTCACTAAGGAAAAAGTGATTTTGTAACACATCGAGGTTTAATATTATAAAAAATCAATTACCTTCATCAGAAATACTTTTATTTTGAATGATTTTCACAGTCCAATGTGCTTGAAAATTCAGGTGTTGAGCCATCGAATGGTTTTCTAAAAACTAACTTTTTGGTTAATTCATGCCTGGAACAAGTTTGATTCATTAAAGATTCGCACCATCGTTCTTCTAGTTGTCACAAGTTTGATCCTTAAAAGGGTCTCACAAGTTACCTACCAAGAGCTTGTGTGATGTGGCTCTAGAAGGATTTCCATTTATTGTGACTACTTTGTATCACTCTGATGTTCTGGAATACCATGATGGATAATGCGTAGGACTCTTAAGATCTTTACTTGTTGTCACAGTGTGTGATGAACAAGCATAGTTTGTATTAGTGTCCTAACAAGATTTATGAATGATCTTTTGGCTTAGAATATTAGTGCATTTTTGGTTTTTTTGTAGTCGAAAGGCTGAAGCATACTGCCACCTTTTCAATTCTCTAACTCGGAGAGGAGAGAGACGGTTTAGAAAGTTATGTTTTGATCTTCATGAGAAATGAAACATGATTCCTTTTGAGGGATCTTGAGTAGATGGGGAGGGTTGTTGCAGTGTATTCACTGGGGTCCATGTTCTTGTCTTCAATGTCAGCAATAACCTTGTGATTCTAAACAGCTATGTATTGACCGTTATGCATAATGTTAAAGAGGGCTGCTTTCTTTTCACCCTTTATCTTAATCATTTATTTTCATTCTTCAAACCCTGCAGTGTCTTACCATGACTTCATTACTGGTACCTTGTTGGGTATGTTCCAGTACTAGCTCAACTTGTCCACTCTATGCCATTATTCTCAAATTACTCCTTATGTAATCATTTACCTTAGGATAACTTCTACACTAACTAGTGGATTGTGGTCACTGGTTAGTCCCTTAAGCTCTGGCGGGATTCATGGGAACATGTACCTACCATCCATCCTTATAACTACCGAAAATTTACCTACAGGGTCGGTTTTTGGTATGTTCTCTTCGCCATAAAAACCATTTGAAAATCAAAAAAATGTTTCGGGCGATGTAAACATCAAAGCATTAGTACCTCGATTGTTTTGATTCATGAAACTGCTCCCCCTCAACATGTGCGTCGATATTCGAAATTGTTTGGCACATGGAGGGAGGAGTACCTACTTGAGTCTTAATAGATCACATTTTATCAGATTTAATATTTAAATCACATTCTCTGCCCTGATCAAAAATTTCAAACCCTTTAAGATTTAGGATCTCAATTGATTTAAATATGTTAGAAAATTTAGGAGAAAATGTGGTCTGATTAAATACAAGCCGATATTGGAACATATTAATGCTCCCTCTCAAATTACTGAGGGAATCTGTTAGTGTTAGGTATAAGAATTTTGAAGGATTTTGAGTTTAACGAAAAACTCATGAAAAATTTATACACTGACACATAACACCTAAAGATACACTACTTAATAATGTACAAGATATATTATACAAATTTAAGATGATGTCGACCTGAATACCGGAATGAAGATATCATTATGTTCATTGTAGAAGTATGTAGACAACATCTCTTAAACTTTTCACACCAAGCTTTCGAGGCTCTGAATCTTTGTACGATCTTAATAGCCTCCTCATTTTAGAGCTTTGAATAGCTTTCCCGCCAACCGACAATCTTCTTTTGAGCAGTTTCACACTCTTTCTACAAGCTAGAATGAATAAGTGCACAGCGGAATAAGTAGCAAACCACGTCAAATGTTGCTGCTCCTTTTAAGAATAAGCATAGTGATTATCCGTTCGTGGGATCGTCAAATAGATCAGCAACGTATCTTCTCACGCTTGAATAATTCTTCTCACTTATCTTCCTGTTGGAAGCTGAAGTAATGCATACCAAAAGTATCACGAGATCACTTCCCCTATGTAGTGATGTGATTGCAATCCCAGTCCATTATATGAAGCCCAAAAACCCGAAGTACACACTCAATCCCATCAATAAAGTTGAAAACGTAGCTACAAAATCAATTAAGACCCAAAAATACACTTTTCTCCCTTCAAGAAATTGCATATGAGAATTGCTACACCAAAGCCAACTAAGCTCCGAGTGTAAGCAATTTTTCCCGTATGTAGTCGAAATGATAACACCAAGACAGTACCATAAAAACAACTAAGTACCGGATGTAGTCGAAAGGATAACACGAAAACAGTACCGTAAAAATCAAGTACGTCCCGGATGAACACATTTAAATTATTTCACCAAAGTCAACTAAGTCCCAAGTGAAATGAATTTATCCCGTATGTAGTCAAAATGATAACACCAAGACGGTACTGTAACACCCCCAAATTGGGTCGCCTGCGGATATAAAGGGTTCGTGGCGTGTTACTTTCTCAGTTCAATAATCACAAGATATATAAGAACGCCAAAATGTCGTTTATAAACTAATACATTGAATTTAATAAAGTATGTGTTACAAATGCCCGGAAGCTTTTACTTGTTTACGTGTTATGATTATCTATTGATTTCAGCCCATAACTGTTATTCAAAATGGAATGCGTCTAAATCTTTAATGCATGACTTCAAATTATAAACCACCAATGTATCATTCGCACCTAGTGCTTTTTGACATCCTAAAAAACATTGCATTTAAATCGTCAACTTAAAAGTTGGTGGAATTTCATAGTTTTATGCTATATTGTATATGCAGGACCGCAAGACTTTCCCCGTGATATTGCATCGATGCAGAGAATCTACAATTTTGTAATTACGTTTTCCTAAGCTATGTCAGACCGAAGCTCGACATAAATGAATACAATATATAAATTATTGCCATACATTGCCGTGATGAGTTCAGCCCGTAACATCCTAATTCGACATGAAATTACGTTCGTGCTCCAGTGTTAGCTTGTCACCCGATACGCGGAAGGTCATTCCACAAAATAGATCTATCGAGAATAATTCGCGATCATCATTCCATGTAATTGACATGTTCCTTGTTTCTTGGGCAGATTGGGTTAGCGCCTTCTGAGGCAAAAAGGAATCATGATATATAATTGGACTCGTGGCGTCCAAATTTGTTTAAAAATGCATATGTTCTCACCCCAAAATCACTTGTAAATTAATAATTGTAAAACATGGGGCTATGACTTCACCTTGAGTGAGTAAATTGTATAATAAAATTAACTCCAAGTAAAAAAACGCGGTCACAGCTAACGCCCGAAAGCAACCTAGTTTTTATAGGGCGATTTCAGTATTTCAGGTTACGTTGTCTAACAACAACCATATATATCCTTATATTTTCATCTTACTATTCTATTGTTCTGGCCTATCATAATTTAGAGGTCATGACCATGACCGTCACGAGGTGTTAGGACACTTTATAATCGTAAATCCAAAACTCGTCAATACGCCATCCGAAGAGGCATAATTATGAATTTCCCTATAATATAGCACTTTGATAAAACTAATAACTTATATTATATATATATATTATATATGTCTTATATATATTTATATCATATAATTATATTATATAATATATATATATATATATATATATATATATATATATGTATAATCTATATAGCTATTTCACCATCATAATCGTTTTAGTGGAAATCGTATTTATAAAGAAAACGTTTATAAGTACGCCTTTAGCAAAAATGACATAAAACTTGTCGTTTTAGTCTGTTTCTCGGTTTCTTATGCCCACGCTTTCGTATTAAAACGAGTGTTAAATTTTTTGTTATTTTTTAAGTTTTGAGTTTACTGATGTGAATAGTGTTTTTAACTGTTCACTTACAGATTATAAATTACTATTCGCAAAAACCGTTAATGTCGTATCTTATTCGTTATAGCTCCGTTTTTAGCGATTCTTTCGAACACTGTTCATTGTAATTGAAAGGTTTTAGTTTTTTGAGAGTTTACAAATATATAAGATTTACTGCCTTTAATTAGTAATTTTTATAAAATTTGTTTTATAAAAGTATTTAAGCGTTGTAAACTCGTATTTAGTGTATCTTCTTCGTTATTAATCCGTTTTTCGAGTTTCTTATCATTTTGGAATCCTTATGAGATGTACTATCTTTATAAACTAATTTGGCTTATTACCAAATTCGAACCAATACAGCAAGTTTAAGTTTGTTTAATTTATAAGATGTTTTAAGCTTCAATTTTTATGTAACATTATGCTTCAACACCTTCGTTACAAACTTCTTTACAACATTTTATATTTATTTCTACATATATAAAGTCCATTAGATCATTTTTTGTCCAAGAGAGTCTAATGTATCATGAGATAACCTGTTATTTACACATTTTCACTTGTATTATTAAGTTAACCATTAAATCCTAATTTGTACTTATACATGTTAATACTTAACCAACATGTTAAAACACTTATACATTCCTTTTAACATGATATTAACATCCCAGAATAACATGTTAAATAAGTTTCACACCAACATTGATAATAAGTAAAAATTCATTTTACATATTCAAAAGTATCCTAAATGGCGATTTAACTATATAAACATAATATATGCATAAATCAAAGAAAGTAAATGAAGTAGGGTTCTTAGATAACCTTGATGTGTAGGAGGATGAAGAACAACCAAATTTAAACCCTTGTTTAGCAAAGAAACCCTAGCTTTTATCCCTTGAAAACCCTAATTTCCAACCAAAATCCTAATCTTGCAATATCTTGATAAAACCTTTTCAAAGCTTAACCAACCCTTCAACTCTTCTTAGAATACCTTAAGTATGATGTATAAACACTAATATGGTGAAAGAAAATCAAGCTATGGACCCCTTAAAATCCTTGTGGAATGTCGTGGGTTTGAAGAGTGACAAAGGGAGTGTTTTTGTGATTTTTTTGTAAAGAAGCGAAGAGTATGAGTCCTTAGCTCACACATACATGCATATATATACTACTCGGTGATCATATGAGATATTTTTGATGTCTAGTTGATCATATCAAAGGTGGCAAGGATTGGAAGATATGAGAACAAGATAGGGCTTATTAGGGATAAGAATGGCTAGTCACGAGTTCAAGTTGCATGCAAGATCTTTTATGAATCTTCTTGGTGACTCATGGCTTATCCTACATACATATACACGTTCCTATATGGTTGTGTATGAGCTAGATAATATCTTTGATCTTTATTTGATGTATTCTTGTATTATTTGAAGTATAATGTAGTAAAGGTTAAGTAGAATGTATAACTTGCACATGGTAGAGTTTGATTTGAATTCTTTCATGAGGAATATGTATAAAGTCATAAATACTTAAAGTTTTAAATAAACTTTAAGTATTGGGTACAAATTTTGGGTATTTGATAAAGCGTAGATAAGTTAACGTGTTTCCGGGAAGGCCTAAATGTACTTTATCGCGAAACGTAAGCATTTTACGTAACCAATAAAAATATGATGAAAAAAGTTGATAATTATCCTCATAATAATTATTTAACACTTTATTGATGTAAACGTTTAATCGTTTAATGCCCGTTTACATTGAATGTTCATTTTTAGTTTACGCGATTTAGCTTAACGATTACGATTTAAGAGCAAACGCGTAAAACCCTAAAAATAAATTGTAATTACATAATGTTGTACCACTGACCTAAAACATGGGTGTTATAGTCTTCCCACATTAATTGTGGCCTTGTCATAAAAAGCCTTAAGACACGGCATTTGACGACTGTTGCGGTCTTGGTGAAAAGTGTGGATATTTTCTTTTGATTGATCTTCACGTTCCCATGTAAACTCAGGACCTCGCCTAGAGTTCCATCGATCCTTAACAATTGGGACACGGCTTCGCTTCAATTGTTTGACTTCGCGATCCATGATTTTACAGGCTCTTCAACAAAAATGGAGCTAGTCTCCACTTGGAGTAAGTCAACTGAACGACTATTGGATCGTCAGAATAAATTTCTCAAGTTGGTCATGAAATGTATTGTGGACACCTGCTCAGCTCTTGAGGAAGCTCAAAGCTTGTAAGCATCGGCTCCAAACCTTTTTCAAACACCTTGAACGGTCCGACTATCTGGGTTGAACTTCCCCCGTTGACTAAATGTACGACCCTTTCCAAAGGAAGAAACCCTTAAGCATAACTTTATCTCCAACTTGTAACTCCATCGGTTTAAGCTTTAAGATTCGGCGGTGCTCTTTTGTTAATCTAGACGAGCGAGGTTTGAATCCTTTGATTGATATGGTTGATCCATAACGTGGTTTTTGCTCTAATTCTGGAATAGTGAGTTAAACTTGGCCAACCTCGCCAACACACGGGATTAGTGAAACGACACTTTGACTTTAAAGTGCTATCAACGGTGCAGCCTTTAATGCTAGGATGATAACTGTATTGTTATGAAAAAACTCGACTAATGGTTAAATGTTTTAACCATCCATTTCCAAAGTCGATTACACAAGCACGTAGCCCATTATCCTTGAGAGTTTGGATGGTTTCTCTCGCTTTGTCCATCGAGTTTGCGGAATGATATGCATACTCTTATCCATACTTGTACCCATAAGCTTCTGAAGTGACTCTTCAGAAATTTGATGCGAACTCGAGGGTCTCACGATCACAGATAAATTGAGACAAGGTATTCCATGCTTCGTGACTACCTCTCTTTAGGTAATTTCTTGCCAATTT
Source organism: Tanacetum coccineum (assembly GCA_026074375.1). Lineage (NCBI taxonomy): Eukaryota > Viridiplantae > Streptophyta > Magnoliopsida > Asterales > Asteraceae > Tanacetum > Tanacetum coccineum. The sequence goes on along the minus strand of BQNB010032284.1, from coordinate 26,451 downwards.
ATCCATAGTCGTTTCATCATTGGCATAAAAATGGCAGGACTTTGTAAGTGCCGTCACGCGTCACCCAAATAGTGTCATACCCTTGTGAGAATTAGGAAGCTTCATGACAAATTCCATCTGATGTGGTCCCACTTCATTGAGGTATCTCGGGCTGTACTAAACAAACTGTGGTTCTCTGATGTTCGGCCTTGACCTTAGCACATGTCAAACATTTGATAAATCTAGGTGGCGATGTTGGCTTTATATTGGGCCACCAGTGTAGTTTCTTACATATCCTGGTACATTTGTCAGAACCGAATGAATTAGTGTATTTTGGACTTTGTGGACTCGTGCATGATCAAGTCCTCTTCTATAGTCGCCGTCATACATGTAACCAAAACTCTGCAATTTAGCTCAGCGTTCAATGCGCCGGTGGTTCCAACTTTTTCGTTCTATGTTTCTCTGTACTTTTGAATTCTCAACCAATATCCCCCAAAACTTCTTCCTTGTTGACTGTTCTCTGGCTTTCGTGTAGCTTCAGTCTGAGCTTTCAAGATTTGTTTAGGAAGATCCAAGCCAATAGTCATTACTAAGGCCCGAACCTGAGTGGTTTCTAATTACTTCCTACTGTAGAGCATCTGCAACAACAATTTGCCTTCCTTGGGTGTTTAACGAATTTCGCAAATCGTAAATCCACTCAGCAACCATCTATCCAGCGACTGTTGCCTTATATTTAATTCTTTACTGATTAAGAACATGTGTTGTAAAAACTTTGGGATTTACGTGAACATCATGACTTGGTTCGTAAAATAGTGCCTCCAAATCTTTAGAGCATAACACTACTGCCAGTTCTAATCATGAGTTGTATAGTTCTTTTCATGAATTTTTAATTGGCGTGATTGCTAAGAAATCACCTTTTTCTTTGATCAATCTTGCCCAAACCCTTCTTTGAAGCAGCGCAGTATGCGATGTGAAAAATCTTCGCTTCCCTCAGGTATGTCAGGAGTGGTGCATTGCTCAGCTTCTGCGTTCTAAAACAGTTGAAAAAAGCTGCTGCTTGTTTATCGCCCCAATTCAACTTGACACCTTTCTAGGTTAGTTTGGTCATTGACTGTGGCGATCTTGTAAACCTTCGATGATTTCTATAATAGCCAGCAAGGCCATAAAAATTGGCAGAATCTTGTTGGTGTTTTAGGAAAAGCCAATCTTTGATAGATTCAATTTGGCAGGTCAACTTGAAAGACCTCAATAGACAATCAAGTGATCGAGAAATTGTATCCTGGAGATCCAGGGGCATTCATACTTGGAATCTGGCCTACATTCTTCTTCTTAAGCAATTTCAAGATTTTGCCTAAGTGTTCTTTTTGTGCATTCATACTTTTTGGAGTAGATCATATGTCATCGATGAAGACAAAAATTACAAATTGTCCAGTTTGGTTTTAAACACGGTTCATAAGGTCATGATCACGGCCGGTGATTAGTCAAACCAAAAAGGTATGACTTGGAATCATTGTGACCGGTTATCGAGTCCTGAAATGCCATGTCTTGGGAATGTCTTTTTCTCGAACTCTCAACTAGTGATACCCTGACCTTAGATCGTTCTTTTGAATAAATACTGACCCTTGCAAGTGGTACGAATAGGCATCGATCCTTGCGGAAGTGGGCGCGGTTCTACATTGTCAGTTTGTGCAAAGTCCTGGTAATCGTATGCACACTCCGGAAAGAGCCCATCTTTATTCGTTTATAAACTAAGAACCGGCAGTCCCTGGGTTGAGGAACTTGTCTTATGAAGCTTTGTCCGTTATAGTCCTGTAGTTGACTCCGCTAAGCTCCTTCATTTTGACGGTGGGTGGTATTCCGGCAAGGTCCTCAAGGAAAAAAAACTTCAGGAAATTCTTGAACAACTGGCACATCTTTAATTAGTTTCCCCATCTGACTTGTCTTTGTCTTGGTTGCGGAGAATTTGCTAAGAATACGTGACATCCCTTCGTTAAATACTCTTGAGCCTTAGTACACGAGATGATGTTTAATCAGCCCCGTGTTCATTGCTGCTTCCGTCACCTCGAACGATTCAAATTTCATCTCTAAAAGGAATATGAACGATCTTTTCCGCACAGACAATAACGGCATGGTACTTTGCCAACCAATACATACCAATTATCACGTCAAAACTAACTAGTTCTACGGGCATTAGGTCTATGTTGAAAGGATGATTTAAGAAGTTTAATGTACAACCCCGAATAATAGTGTTTAACCCAATAATTCGGCCATCGGCTAGTTCGACATTATATCATTGATCTAATGCAGTTGGAGTGATAACCCAATTCTGATGGATGCTAATGCAGTAGTTACAAAACACCTTTCGGCCCGGTATCAAATAAAAATATAGATGCATATCGGTTGTTTAGGAGAAACGTACCCGTGACGACATTGTTGTCTGGGTTTGGCCCTGCATTGCCCACGGCATACACCTTTGCCTGAGCCTTGGCATTTCCAACCCGATTACCCGGTTGTTGTTGTTCTTCAAGTTTTAGGACCAATCCCTCTTGAAATGCCCTTGAGCACCACATTCAAAACAAACCCTCTGATTAGCCCTAGTGTTGACATTTAGGGGATTCCTATAGTCACGAGATAAATGACCAAATCGGTTGCACTTGTGGCATTTGGGAGCACAAGGACCATCATGGCAATAGTTACATTTGGAACACAGAGGTCTAGGCCCTTCGTATGGTCTCCTGTCACCATTTTCCTGGCGGCATAAGCTCTTTACAGTGTTTTGTCTTTTTGTTTGGTAGGTGATTCTGGTTTGTTCCTGCGGTGTTCATCAGTCTTTCTTTTGTTTTCAGCCTGACGTTCAGCCAAGAGTATGATCTTTTTGTCCAGAGTTCAGTGGCGAACTCAACATGGCATCCTGCATAGTTTTTGGCTTAGTTGCCAATCACACTGCCATGGATCGTGTCGGGTATGCCACGACTTATTTCTCAACTTGGTTCTATTTCTTCTGGAAAACATCCGATCGCCACATTGTGCCAGTTCTTGGGAAACGTTGGTATAGGTTACACATCGGTTCCCTTCACCTTCAAAATTCAATTCTTTAAACTCCAGCTTCTTAATTTCGCCATTGGGTAGTATTTGTCTGTTCATCTCTTTTTCAGTATCCTCCATGGCATTTGCATGGGCAGCTTAGGAGTATGGTCTTAACATGGGAGTTTCAACCATGTAAGAGCATTTGCTTTCAGGGTACACTTAAGCAAAATTTGACACTGGCATGCTAATGTCAGTTGCTTATGCCGTAACAGTCTACATCTTTTCAAAACCACTGAGTGAGTCCAACACTCCATCAGTGCCCTTGAATTTCAAGGGTTGGCTCATTTTAGGATGTCCAGGTAGGTGCATTAACGAGCTAAAATTGCACAGGCCTTCTGGCACCCGTTCCTGAAGTATGGCTATCATTGCCATTCCTGGTTGCATCACGTGCTGCCAGTGCAGCAGTAACGCCTTCGTTAATCATTGCCTGAATTTGGGCATTGGTGACAGATGTAGTGGTATGAGTGTCTGTGACTGGTGTTGGTGTTGCACTTGGGTTTAACCTCGTGGTCCTTCTCTTTGGTGCCATTTTCTTGAAATCACAAGAAAACATAATACCCGTTAGATTTCATAAAATCATAACTATGACATAACATATACATATTAAATAAATCGAGGATCACATCACACAGTGCAGTGTTACACCTGTTATTGAAATTAACCATGGTATAACCAAATCGACATTCATTTATAATAAATTTGATTTCATAGATAACGTAATCCGTCCATTTCATATATAACTTGGAAAAACATACATGTTCGGTTCAGATACAAGATGATTACTACACTTAGGTTACAAGACAAAAGAAACAACCTAAAGCCATACTAGCCAGGATATACCCGTAACACTTAGTATGCTGCTACAAGATAGATAATACCTAAACAAAAGACTTATACTGGGTTGCGAATACAAAACCATAGATCTATACAGTTGCTTAGCTGGGTAATAACCCATAATACTTAACAGGCTGCATAACATAGCTACAACATAACCAAATCTAGGAACTGCTACCAGCCTCCCTTGGTGCATCAGGCTGTGTCGGACCTTTTGCGGGTCCATGCTGCCTCTGAAACTCGACCATCTGAGTATGTAGTCCTTTCAGCAACTTTAATGCCTTAGCCAACTGGACCTGCCTCTGGTAGTCTGCCTATAGCATCTCTAAAAGTCACAACCTGACTCTTCACGGTAGGGCTGCAACTGTGGAATTCAGAATCCTCTGCCTGCTGACCTATCACTACAGAAATATTGCCAAATTCTTTGAAGTGTATATAACAATCTGCTTTGGAGCGTCCAACATGCCTCTCAGGGAAACCAAAAGCCTCCTGATGTAGTAGTCGTGCAAGTCTCATCGTATGGTACTGACTAATCAGCACATGTCTCAACACTCTGATCTATCTGGGGTTTGCCTGTCTCCTGAGTATACTCTATCACCGCTAAGATACGCGCCCTTACATCCAGTTCTTATCCACACATATCCCCCACATAGCGACTGTTTAGTTCTTTTGTTTTGTTTAGCTACCTAGTATAAGTCTTTTGTTTTATGGTATTATCTATCTTGTACAGCAATACTAAGTTGAGGCGTTTACGGGTATATCCTGGCTTGTTATTATCGGGCTTTAGGTGGTTCTTTTGTTCTTGTAACCTAAATGTATAGTCATTCTTCTTGTATGTGATTCAGAACATGTTGTTTTTCCATGTTATATATGTATTGGCACGGTATTACTCGTTTTATCTATGAAATCAAATTTATTATAAATGTAATGTCCGATTCGATTGGTGTTATATACCATGGTTAATTTTAATAACAAGTTGTCACTTCACTGTGTATGTGATTCGTTTTTTTTAATGTGTATATGTTATGTCATAGTTTATGATTTTTATGAACATCTAACGGGTTATTTATGTTTTCTTGTTCAGATTTCAAGAATATTAGGCACCAAAAAGATAAGGACCCGATGTTGTAAGCAGGTGCAAATGCCAACTACCAACACCCGTCTACAGCCACTCATTCCACTACATCTGTCACTCAATGCCCACATTCAGGCCCAATGAATTTATGAAGGCGTTACTGCTGACTGGCAGCAGTAATGCAACAAGGAATGGCATATGATAGCCAATACTTCAGGAACGTGGTGCCAGGAAGGCCTGTGCTATTTGCTCGTGAATGCACCTACCGGACTTCCTAAAATGCCAACCCTTGAACTTCAAGGGCACTGAGTGGAGGTGGTTTGACTACACTCTGTGGTTTTTGAAAAGATGGAGTCTGTTCACTGGCATAGCAACTGTACAGTTAGCATGCCAGGTCAAATTTCGCTATGTGTACCCTGAATGGAAATGCTTTCTTACATGGTGGAACTCCCATGTTACAGACTCCTCTACTGAAGCTGCCCAAGCCTAATGCCATGGAGGATGTTTTAGAGGATACTGAAAAAGATGATGACAGACAAAAATATCCTTACCAATGGGCGAAATTAAGAAGCTGGTGTTTAAAATGTGGGAATTTGAAGGTGAAGGGTTTACCGATGTGGAACCTATAGCCCAACGTTTCCAAGAACTTGGCACTATTGTCGCCGACTCGGATGTTTCCAGAAGAAATAGACCAAGTTGAGAAATTTGTGGTGGCATGCCCGACACGATCCTATGGCAGTGATTAGTAGTGTTGATGGCAACTTAAGCCAAATACTATGCAGGAATGCCGTTGAGTTCGCAATGAACTCATGGACAAAAAGATCAACACTTGGGCTAAACGTCAGGCTGAAAACAAAAGAAAGTCTGATGACACCGCCAGGAACAACCAGAATCAGCTACCAAACAAAAGACAAAACACTGTAAGAGCTTATGCCGCAGGAAATGGTGACAGGAGACCATACGAAGGGCCTAGACCTCTGTGTTCCAAATGTAACTATTGCCATGATGGTCCTTGTGCTCCCAAATGCCACAAGTGCAACCGATTTGGTCATTTAATCTTCGGACTATAGGATCCCTAAATTCGTCTAACTACTAGGGCTTAATCAAGAGGCGTTTGTCTTGATGTGGCTGCTCTAAGGGCATTTCAAGAGGGATTGTCTAAAATTGAAGAACAACACAAACCGGGGTAATCGGGTTGGAAATGTCAAGGCTCAGGCAAAGGTGTATGCCGTGGGCAATGCAGGGGCAAACCCATACAACAATGTCGTCACGGGTACGTTTCTCCTAAACAACCAATATGCATCTATTTTATTTGATACCAATGCCGATAGGAGTTTTGTGTCTACTGCATTTAGTTCTCGAATTGTTATTACTCCAACTGCATTAGATCATGATTATAATGTCGAATATGTCCGATGGTTCTCCCGATTTATTGGGTTTAAACACTATTATTCGGGGTGGTACTTAAACTTCTTAAATATACTTTCAACATAGACCTAATGCACGTAGAACTAGTTGTTTTTGACGTATGATAATTGGTTGTATTGGTTGGCAATAGTACCATGCCGTTATTGTCTGTGCGGGAAGAAATGATCGTTCATATTCCTGTTAAGATGAAATTTGAATCGTTTCGAGGTGACGGAGCAAGCTAGAATGAACACGGGGTCTGATTAAAATTCATCTCGTGTACATAGGCTCAAGAGTATTTAAACGAAGGGATGTCACGTATTATAGACAAATATTCACCGCAACCAAGTCAAAGTCAAGTGAAAGGGGGAAGACGAATTAAAGATGTGCCAGTTGTTCAAGAATTTCCTGAAGTTTTTCCTGAGGACTTGCCTGGTATACCACCCACCGTCCAAAATGAAGGAGCTAGCGGAGCAACTACAGGAACTTACGGACAAAGGCTTCATAAGACCAAGTTCCTCACCCTGGGAGCTCGGTTTGGTTTATAAAGAAGAAAGATGGGTCTTTCCGGCATTTCTGTGCAAGATTACAGGGAATTGACAATACTGACAATGAAGAAACCGCTGCCCCTCTCCAAGGATCTGATGACCTATTGCACCTAGCTGCAACGGGTCGCGGTCATTTATTATAGATCGATTCTAAGGTCAGGGTTTAGCACTAGTTGAGAGTTCGAGAAAAAGACATTCCCAAGACTGCATTCAGGACTCGATACGGTCACTATGAATTCCAAGTCATACCTTTTGGTTTGACTAATGCACCGGCCGTGTTCATGGACCTTATGAACCGGGTGTGTAAACCATATCTGGACAAGTTTGTAATTGTCTTCATCGATGACATTTTGATCTACTCCCCAAAAGTAAGAAGGAACATAAAGAACACCTTGGCAAATCTTGAATGAAATGAAATTGCTTAAGAAAGAAGTAATTGTAGCCAAGTTCTCAAGTGTGATATTCTCGGATCTCAAGGTACAATTTCTCGATCCCGTGATTGTACTATTGAGGTATTCAAGTGTGACCCTGCCAAGAATTGAATCTATCAAAGATTTGGGCCGTTTCCTTAAAACCACAACAGGAGATCGCCAATTTTTAGGCCTTGCTGGCTATTATAGATGATTCCTCGAAGGGTTTTCAAAGGATCGCAAGTCAATGACCAAAATACCTTGAAAGGTGTCAAGTTAATTGGGGGCGATAAAAAGATAGCAGCTTTTCAACTGTTGAAGCAGAAGCTGTGCAATGCCACCAATCCTGACCTCCATACCTAGAGGAAGCGAAAGATTTCATCGCATACCTTAAATTGCGATGCTCAAAGAAGGGTGTTTGGGCACTGTATTGATGAAATAGAGGAAAAGGTGTATTTCTTATGCATCACGCCAGTTAAAAATGCATGAAAAGAACTATTTAGACTCATGATTTAGAACTTGGGGCAGTAGTGTTTGCTCTAAAGATTTGGAGGCACTATTTGTACGGAACCAAGTGCATGATGTTCACTAATCCCAAAAGTTTACAACACATTCTTAATCAGAAGGAATTAAATATAAGGCAACGTCGCTGGTTAGAGTTGCTGAGTGATTACGATTGCGAAATTCGTTATCACCCAAGGAAGGACTAAATGTTGTTGCTGATGCCTCTTCTAGTAGGAAGGAATGAGACACCACTAAGGGTTCGGGCCTTGTAATGACTATTGGCTTGGATCTTCCTAAACAAATTTGAAAGCTCCAGACTGATGCACGGAAAGCAGAGGTAAATCAAGAAGGAGGAGCATGGTTGGGGGTGTGGTTTTATTGGTTGAGAATTCCAAATGATCAGAGAAACTTAGAACGAAAAAGTTGGAACCTTCGTGCGGAAGGAACTTGTGCTTAAAATGGCAGGAGTTGGTTACCATGTATATGTGCGACTTAAGGACTGTTGATCATAGCCACTGAGGTCCACAAGTCTAATATACTTATTCCATTTGGGTTCTGACAAGATTGTACCAGGATATGAAGAAACTATACTGGTGGCCCAATATGAAAGCCAACATCGCCACCTATGTTAGCAAATGTTTGACATGTGCTGAAGGTTCAAGGTTATTACGAATCAAGACCATCAGGTTTGTTTGTACAGCCCGAGATACTCATGGAAGTGGGACAACTTCAGATGGATTTTGTCATGAAGCTTCCTAAGCAAATCGTACAAGGTTATGACACTATTTGGCGTGATTCGCTGACCGACTCTTACAAGTCTGCCATTTTTTTTTATGCATGAAGGGGGAGAGGAAGAAGGGAAGAGGGAAAAGGCTCCTAAGGATAAATGGCAAGAACTGTACCTAAAGGAGGTATTCACGATGAACGGAATACCTGTCTCAATTATTGTGATCGTGACCCTCGATTCGCATCAAATTTGGAAGTCACTTCAGAAGGCTTTGGGTACAAGTTTGGATATGAGTACTGCATATCATCCGCAAACCGATGGACAAAGCCGATTGAGGAACATCCAAACTTTCTCAAAAGGATATGCCTAGTGCTTGTGTAATTCGACTTTGGAACGGTTGGGTTTTAAACATTTACCATTTGTCGAGTTTTATACAATAAAAGTTATCAGATAGCATTAAGGCTTGCACCGTTTGAAGCTACTTTATAGTCAAAAGTGTCGTTTTAACCGTGTGTTGGGCCCCGAGGTTTGGACAAGTTTAACTCACTAGTCAGAATTAGTGTCAAGAAAACAACGCGAGAGGATCATCATATCAATCAACAGGATATCAAAACGCTCTAGCGTAACAAAAAGAGCTCGCCGACTTTTAAAGCGTAAAGATGGTAGGTTTCAAGTTGGAGATAAAGTTATGCTTAAGGTTTCTCCTTGGAAAGGGGTCGTACATTTTGGCAAACGGGGGAAGTTAAACCCCAGATATGTCGGACCTTTCAAGGTGTTGAAAAAGGTTGGAGCCGTTGCTTACAAGCTTGAGTCTCTCTAAGAGCTGAGCAGGGTCCACAATAAGTTTCATGTATCCAACTTGAAAGAAATGTTATTCTGTCGATCCATTAGTCGTTCATGTTAGAAGGGATCCCCCAAGTGGATGACAAGCTCCATTGGGTTGAAGAGCATGTAGAAAATCAGGATCGCCGAAGTCAAACATTGAGGTGAGCCTGTTTGTCCCATTGTAGGTTCGATGGAACTCTAGGCGAGGTCCTGAGTTTACATGGGAACGTGAAGATCAATTCAAGAAGAAATATCCACACTTTTTCACCAAGACCGCACCGTCGTCAAATGCCGTGTCATAAGCTTTGAGGACAAGGCTCATTATGTGGGTGAATGTCTATAACACTCGTGTTTTTAGTGTCATTGTACACATTATGTAATTCACAATTTATTTTTAGGTTTTAAGCGTTTGCTCTTAATAAAACCGTAATCGCTTAGAGCTAAATGCGTACACTAAAAATGAACATTCAATGTTAAACGGGCATTTTTAAAACGATTAAACATTTACATCAAATAAAGTGTTAAATAATTATTTGAGGATAATTATCAACTTTTTTCCATCATATTTTTATTGGTTAGTAAATGCTAGTTTCCGCGATTAAAATAAGTTACATTTAGCCTTCCCGGGAAACAAGTTAAAGCTAATCTTACGCTTTATCAAATACCCAAAATTTGTACCCAATACTTAAAGTTTATTTAAAACTTTAAGTATTTATGACTTTATACATATTCCTCATGAAAGAATTCAAATCAAACTCTACCATGTGCAAGTTATACATTCTACTTAACCTTTACTACATTATACTTCAAATAATACAAGAATACATCAAATAAAGATCAAAAGATATTATCTAGCTCGATACATCAACATATTAGGAACGTGTAATGTTATTGTAGGAATAAGCCATGAGTCACAAGAAGATTCATAAAAGATCTTTGCATGCAACTTGAACTCGTGATGACTAGCCATTTTATCCCTAATAAGCCCGATCTTGTTCTCATATCTTCCATTCCTTGCCACCTTTGGCTATGATCAACCAAGGACATCAAAAATGTCTCATTATGATCATCGAAGTTAGTAGTATATGTATTGCATGTATGTGTGAGTAAGGATTACTTCTTCGCTTCTTTACAAAAAAATCACAAAAACACTCCCTTTGTCACTCTTCAAACCCACGACATTCCACAAGGATTTTAAGGGGTCCATAGCTTGATTTTCTTTCACCATATTAGTGTTTATACATCATACTTAAGGTATTCTAAGAAGAGTTGAAGGGTTGGTTAAGCTTTGAAAAGGTTTTATCAAGATATTGCAAGATTAGGGTTTTGGTTAGAAATTAGGGTTTTCAAGGGATAAAAGCTAGGGTTCTTTGCTAAACAGGGTTTTAGTTTAAATTTGGTTGTTCTTCTTCCTCTTTACATCAAGGTTATCTTAGAAAAAAACACCTACTTCATTTACTTTCATTTGATTTATGCATATATTATGATTAAAATAGTTAAATGCCATTTAGGATGCTTTTGGAATATGAAAATGAATTTATTACTTATTATCAATGTTGTGTGAACTTATTTAAATGGTATATGGATGGTAATATCTTTGTTAACAGAATGTATATGTGTTTTAACATGTTGGTTACAGTATTATCATGTATAAGTACAAATTAGGATTTTATGTTTAACTCTTCTATATGTTACAAGTGAAAAATGGCCCTCTCCCGTGTAAATAACATGTTACTCTTGTTACATTAGACTCTCTTGGACAAAAAATGATCTAATGGACTTTATATATGTAGGAAATAAGATATAAATGTTGTAAAGTAGTTGTAACAAGGTGTTGAAGCATAATGGTACAAAAATTAAGCTTAAAACATCTTTTAATAACAAACTTTAAACTTGCTGTTTTGGTTCGAATTTGGTAACAGCCATATTAGGTTTTATAAAGATAGTACATCTCATAAGGATTCCAAAATGATAAGCAAACTCGAAAAACGGTATTAATAAAGAAGAAGATACACTGTTAGAGTTTTCGAGCTAAATACTTTTATAAAACAAATTTTATAAAAATTACTATTCATGGCTAGTAACTTATACTTTGTAAACATCAATAATATGATAAAACTTTCAATTACAGAACGTGTTCGAAAGGAATCGCTAAAAACAGGAGCTATAACGAATAAGATACGACATTTACGGGTTTTGCGTTAATAAGTTATAATCTGTAATGAACAGTAAAAACACTATTCACAACAGAATCTCAAAAACTTAAAAATGCAATATTATGATCACTCGTCTTAATACGAAAGCTATGATGGCAATAAGAAACGCGAAGAGAAAAGAAACAGGACTTACTAAAACGACAATGTTTATGTCATTTTTGCCTAAAGGCGTAATTCATAATACGTTTTTTACTTTTATAAAATACGATTTTTCACTTAAACGATTAGTGGTGAATATAGCCTATATAGATATAACTATATTTTATATATCTATAATGATATATATTTATATATATATATATATAATATAATATACTATATATTATATATATATTATATTCTACTACTTATATATATATATAAGTTATTAGTTATCAGAAGTGTATTTATTAGGGAATTTCATAATGAGGCCTTCTTCGGATGGCGTATATTGACCGAGTTGTTGGATGTCCGATTTTTAAAGTGTCCTAACTCCTCGTACGTCATGTCTTGACTCTAAATTATGATAGCCTGAACGATAGTATGATGATAAATATATAGGGGATTTATATATGTTGTCTTGTTAGACAACTACTTGAATACTGATTCGACCAATTAATATCTAGGTAAGTGCTTCTTCTGGGCGTTAGGTGACGCGTTTTTTACTTGGTGTATTTTATTTATCAATTTACTCACTCAAGGTGTAGGTTCATAGCCTTGATTTTCAATTATTAATTTACAAGTTTTTGGGGTGGAAACATATGCATGTTTTACCAAATTGGACGCAAGTGTACATTCTTTATCTATGATTCGTTTTGCCTAAGTAGCGATAACCCATTATGGCCCATGAATCATGAACTGTCAATTACTGAATGTGAGCGCCGAATGTTATAGATAGATCTGACTTTTGGGATTGACCTCCGTTCGGGTGACTAGTCTTATCACTGAGAATCGAACGTATATTTGTCGGATTTGGATGTTACGGGTCTGAACATCATCACGGCCAATGTAGGCAATATTTATATATTGATATTCATTTATGTTCGAGCTTCGGTGCATGAGCTTAGGAAAACGTAATTACATTTTGTGATGTCTGCATTATTGCTATTATCACGGGGAAGTCTTGCTTAGGTCCTCTGCATTACATTTAATAAAACTGAAATTCACCAACGTTATGTTGACGTTTAAATGCTAATGTTTTTTAGGAGGTCATAAGCACGAGGTTGGAATGATAACTTGGTGGTTATATTTTGAAGTATCCATTAGATTTAGGTCGCATATACATTTTTTATAACTTTAAATCCCCCCCCTAAATTTTTCACACCCCCCCCCCCCCCTTTTTCCCCCCATTTCACCTCGGCTGGAATCATTGTAATAATAACAAGTAATACAAGTAAAGCTTCGGGCTTTTGTAACACATACTTTATTAAATCCAATGTATTAGTTTTTTAAACGACTTTTTGGCTCTGTTCTTATATTATCTTGTGTTATGATTGAGAGTAACACGCCATCAGACCCTGTATTCCGTTAGCGACCAATTAATTTGGGGGTGTTACAGTTTACCGTCTTGGTGTTATCATTTTGTACTGGCATACGGGAATAAATTCATTTCATTGCGGATTAGTTGACTTTGGTGAAATTATTTAAATGTGTTCATCCGGGACGTACTTGATTTTTTACGGTATTGGTTTTGGTGTTATTCCTTTAGACTAATCCGGGTACTTTGTTGTTTTTATCTGGTACTGTCTTGGTGTTATCATTTCGACTACATACGGGAAAAATTGCTTACACTCGGAGCTTAGTTGGCTTTGGTTGTAGCAATTCTCATCTGTTACAATTTCTTGAAGGAGAGAAACTAGAGAAAAAAGGTGTTTTTTGGGTCTTAATTTGATTTGTAGCTACGTTCTTTCTAACTTTATTGATGGGATTGAGTGTGTACTTCGGGTTTTTGGGCTTCATATAATGAGACTGATTGCATCACTTCAACTACATAGGGGAAGTGATCTCGTGATACTTTTGGTATGCATTACTTCAGCTTCCAACAGGAAGATAAGTGAGAAGAATTATTCAAGCGTGAGAAGATACGTTGCTGATCTATTTGACGATCCCACGAACGGATAATCACTATGCTTATTCTTAAAAAGGAGCCTGCAGCAACATTGACGTTGTTTCGATAATTATTCGCTGTGCACTTAATCATTCTAAGCTTGTAAGAAAGCTGTGAAACTGCTCAAAAAGAAGATTGTCGGTTTGGCGGGAAGCTATCAAAGCTCTAAAATGAGGAGGCTTAAGATCTAACAAAGATTCAGGAGCCTCGAAAGCTTTGGTGGTGAAAGTTTAAGAGATGTTGTCTACATACTTCTACAATGAACATAATGATATCTTCATTCCGGTATTCAGGTCGACATCATCTTAAATTTGTATAATATATATTGTACATTATTAAGTAGTGTATCTTTAGGTGTTATGTGTCAGTGTATAAATTTTTCATGAGTTTTTCGTTAAACTCATATCAATCCTTCAAAATTCTTATACCTGACACTAACAGATTCCCTCAGTAATTTGAGAGGGAGCATTAATATGTTCCAATATCGGCTTGTATTTAATCAGACCACATTTTCTCCTAAATTTTCTAACATATTTAAATCAATTGAGATCCTAAATCTTAAGGGTTGAATTTTGAAATTTTGATCCAGGGGAGAGAATGTGATTTAAATATTAAATCTGATAAAATGTGATCTATTAAGACTCAAGCAGGTACTCCTCCCTCCATGTGCCAAACAATTTCGAATATCGACGCACATGTTGAGGGGGAGCAGTTTCATGAATCAAAACAATCGAGGTACTAATGCTTTGATGTTTACATCGCCCGTAAAATAAGACAGACAGATTAGCTTTTTTAAGCTAAATGGCTTTTTTGCATAAGCCTTATGGCTTTTTGGACTGTATAAGTTACTGAAATGCAAATAAACTAAAAACTTAGACCTAGATAATCACAATAAGCAAATGCAGATAACAAATAAGCACAAGAAAATGAAAATTAAGCTTGCAAAAGCTAATAAGCTAACTGATGCAAAATTTTGTACAAAACAGACAACTAGGCAACTTAAGGCTTATTTTTAAGCCATTAGACCAAAACTTTGGGCTTAGTAACTTACAAAATCTCAAAGCTTGACTAAAAATCTATGCAAATCAAGAATCAAAAAGAATTTTGAAAGAAAAAATAAGCAAGAAAAAGCTACTAGAAAAAGCTAGGACAGACAGATTTCTAAAATAACCAAGAGGCACAAAGGGGCTTTTCTTTTTGGCTTTTTAAGTTCAATAAGCAAAACAAATGGGAAATAAGCAAAGCTAGACACCTAAACACACCTAATGATTAAGTAGGAACAAAAGTGAGCAAATTGGATAAGCCAATAAGCTCAAAAAAAGCAATCTCAGCACCAGGGGAGGTACTGAGCCAAAAAAACTAAGATGGGCTTTTCTAGCTTAATTTTAAGCTAACAAATGGGATCTAAAGGCTAAATGGCTTATATGCCCTAAATTATTTACCTATAAGCTACTCAAATCAGCAAACTAAAAGAATTTTGAATCACAATTAAGCTATAAAAAAGGCAAATAAAAACAACAGTATTAACTTTGAAGTTAATACTGCCAAAAGTAGCTTAAGCTAATAAGGACTATAACAAGCTAAACTTTGGACTGAAATAAACAAGCTCTTGGTAGGTGACATGTAAGATCCTCTTGAGGATCAAGCTTGTGACAACTGGAAAGAAACGATGGTGCGATTCTTTATGAATCAAACTTGTTCCAGGAAGTGAATTGACGAGTAGTTTTTGAAAAACCTTTCGATGTGTTCAACAACTGAATTTTCTAGCACATCGAATGTGTATATCTTTCAAAACAAAAGTGTTTCTGATGAAAATTGATCTTTAGATTATAAAACTCTCGATGTGTCACAAAACTCTTTCCAGAGTGACACGCGACTGATTTTCAAATCAATTTCTCATTAATCAGTGGGTTTTAATCCACTGGTTCACTCATTCCGTGCTTTGTCTACTTTGAGACGCTCCGGTTTGAGAACGGCTAGCGCAGCTGCGAAACCCTGTCAAGGAGATTCTTTGGAATTCTACCTGATCACAGGCAGTATTTATACTGACAAACGGGGAACCGTGGTTCTTGCAACCTTATTCAACGAAAGTGAACAAAGACACTTTCGTGTGTTTATTACTAACATATACTTGCAGGAATCCCGACGGTAGCAGCTGCTGGACAAAGACATGTCAATTCACAACCCCATGCTCACACTTCATATTCCTAATCAAAGACATCATGATAGCTGAAAGACTTACAACACAGCTTCCGCTACTCTGATGCTTGCTATCATGATCCAGAAAAGTGTGAGCATGCCGGTCCGAAGGTCACAACATCACATGGAGGCAATACTTCACAACAAGGATGATTAAGAGATTTACTGTGGCTGATGATCTCAAAGAAAGCTCAAAGATCACACAAGTCTAAGGAACAAAGCTCAAGGACCACTACAAGATGTACAATGAAGTCAATGAATGAAGAATCAAAGTCTACGAGCTAAAGTCAGAAGAACATCTCATAGAATGCTAAAATTCAAATTGTATTTTCTGGGGTGACCTCCCTTAGGGGGAGATTGTTAGGATTAAGAAAAAGACTCGGTCACCCCATGTATTTTCATGTTTAGCATAGCTCGTAGTTTTATTAAGTAATCATATGATTTATGGTGTGGGCCGGGTCTTTACCCACTGTAAGCCCACACCATAGCCCGTTTTATGGGGCATTTTTGTAAGAACTATTTAAACCCTCTCCACACATAGAGAGGGTGTTGGTTGTTCTTTTCATGCTAAAACATATACTTGCACTTTCTCTCTCTAGAAAGATAACTTTCTCTAACTAAGATTAATTAGCCAACCCATCATCTATTGCTTGTGTTATGATATCATGTATACTACACAATCTCATCTTCTTCCTTCTTCTATCAAGTGCAAGAGAAAAATACTCGTATTTGTCAAGAAATGAAGTGTTATAGATTAGTGATTTCTTTTATCTTCTCCTAAATCCAAATCTCTATTTTCTTGATCTTGTGTAAGTGTGTAAATTCAGATAGTGTATAAATTCGATAATGTGGATTGTGTGTCGGTTAGTATTTTAGTCCTCAAAATACATTGGTGAAGTGGTAGATTGGTTCTAGCTAAGATTAGTTTTCGACATTTAGCTTAGTGTCGAAAAACAAGTTAAGTGATGTGTAAACAGTTTTCTCCGCCTAAAGGGAGCTTGTCGACAAAGTGAAATCTCGAGTCGGATACTCGAGGAGTAGAGTAGGGCGAAGAGGAGCTTCATAGCCGAACCACTATAAATCTTGCTGTTATGGTTTGATTGTTCTATCTCTTATTTCTTTTATCTTGTTTACGTTTCTCATTTATTGTTTGTATTGTGAGTGTAAGTAGATAGATATATTGGTGGTTCATATTGTTGATTAATCGAACATATACTTGAATCTAATATTTTTAGAAGCAAACTTTTAAAATGCTAATTAACTGGTAAACTATTCAACCCCCCCCCCCCTTTCTAGTTTCCACAACAAGTTTCAAGCAATCCTAAATAAATACTAAGTGATCTAGCCTAGCTTAACAATCAAGATATAATCAAAGATATAATCAGCACAAGCAATAAACATGATTAAATGATTAAATCAAAATTATCAAGATCGCGTATATTTTTTAAAAGGTTGGAAAAGGCTGAAAATATCACCAAAATCGTCTAAGGTTTATCTCTTAAAAGTTGCACATGAAAATATGAAAACAATGCGAATATATATATAGTTTTTGGGTTGTGACGGGGTCAGCCTTTTGGTTATGACGTCGTTAGGTCGCTGACTTGATTAGGGTTAATTATGCACCGACTTCATATGATGGCGTCAGGTTATAGTGGTAATGACGATAGGAAGGGATAACGGCGTCACAAAGGTTGTTTTAGCCCAGTGACTTGTCACAAAACATCTCAAAAAATAGCTTTATGGGCACTTTTGGTGACGACGTCAGCCATGTCGGTCACAATCTTGACACTTTGTCTTTTTTCCATCTTTCGTCCAACTAAGCCCAAATCTTGTACGTTTCTAGCAATTGTCTTCCCAGAGACCTAAAAGTCAAAGGATTTAAGGCAATAAATGATACAATGTGCATAATTTTAAACGCTAAATGACTCTAAAAATAGTATAACTTTGCACCTCATTATAAAATCTATTCAACCTAGTAAAAAATTACCTAAAATCGATTAAGAATAAATCATGAGGGAAAAACAATTGTGAACAATAACTTGATGCTAACCTTAACCGACATTCCTTTAACAAATTCAATTAAAGAAAACCCTTTCATTTAACCATTACTCAAATCGACTAACTTCACCACCAAGAAAGCTTCTTTAAGCCGAAAACCTAAAATCACCCAAGAACATTGTGTCAAAATGATCACCTACATAACCATAAGTAAACTCAAAAAGACCTTGCACCTTTCAACATCAAGAACCGGAAATCCCTCCAGAGAGATGACACCTTTTGGAGCTCAAACTCGAAATCCAAGAATTCCTATGCCAAAATTCTATCACCTATAACCCTATGTAAATTGACCTTCTTTCTTGTAATCTTGATTTAAAAAATTTCTTGCGCAATTAACCTTGAATCGAAAACTTAGAAATCATGAACCCATGTAAACCGAGCGTATAATCAACACAACTTTATGATAGGTTTTCTATTCCCTAACTAGATTAACACGCACCAGAAATAATAATTAATCTAGGGCTAGAAGGGAACTAAACCCTAAAGGATCTAAACCTAATTAACTAAAAGTAACTTAAAAGAAAATAAATAAATAAAAGAAATTATAACCTTGAGAAATAAATTATCTCACACACGCGAAACCACCGTTGTCGAAACTTGGAGGCGTAAGTACCCAAACCGAGAGTACCTCTATATGGCTCACACCCCTACGAACCAAGTAGAATTCTATTATTCGAACTCTAGGGTCCGTTCAATACGAAAGACTCTACAGGGAGTACAGAAATAGATAGTTGACATTGGTGATTGAAAGACCTAGGCATACCCCTCTATTTATATCCAAAAGGAGGGGGTTGGGTTGTCTCCTTGGGGCGATGTGGGACATCCCCCAAAAACATCCCGCGCCTTGTTACAGCGTAACACCAAAAGTGGTTACGCCGTAACCTATTCTTCGAAACCTTTTCTCTTTTACGGTTCACTAAGGGCGACCCAAAAAGGACTCTACTTTTGACGATAGTCTTACCAATTAGTTATGAACTTGGACACTAATTCCAACAGTCTCTCCTCCTTGGACAATTTTCTCATCAACAATAATTGGTCTTAAGCCTATCCCAGATCAACTAAAGCAGAGAGTGCATCTAATGCTTAACTGCTAAAAACTCTAAATCATTGTCGTGTCAAGAACTTTAGATAAGTGATCAAACTATTCCTTTGTTCTACTGATTCGTTCAGTGACCGGAGGACATGGATTTTAATCAATCTCTAGGTTCAACATTATGTTTCTCGATTTCTGATTATTTGACTATATGAGACTACTGAATTGAACACATCAATTTAGTCCCGACTAGGCCTAGGACATTTAAGTCAACATTTAATCATCGAGGGGCCCATTGATATCGCTTTCCCTTTTAGGCGAAAGGAACAAATAAACTTTGAATACATAGAACTAGTCAACAAATCATGTCATACCTAGAGTATCCTTTATAACCGGCATTTACGCGCAGCGTTTGAACAAACTAAAGTATAACAGAATTGAAAAACTTTGAATCTCGATGGATCTCCATTTTAAGATAGAGACATTATCATTTTAGAATTACTTGTGATTTTAATCATGATAGTAATCTCTCTATAAGTGCGGGTTTCTCTTATTAACTCTATTAAGCTATCATGAGTGGTGCGCAGATTCTCTATGCTATGTTTAATTCCATAGACAATCTACTAACACTCTAATGACAGTCTTAATTCAATACTTATTCTTATAGCATGACGACTGAAGGAGGTTTGAGGTAAACTTAAGTACTCTGGAAGTGGTTCTAAACATGCAAAAATGAAATACAATTGGACAATTAAATAGTAATGGTATTTAGAATTGAACACTTTCATATTAAATAAATCTCCATTATTTTTTAATCACCATTTTCTATTACAATATCAATCTTTGTTTATAATGTTTCGAATTCGATCTAACAACCTAAACTTTATCTTTTATTCCTATGCTCAAGCATGTTCATCGTGTATTCGGACTTCAGGCCAATGCCTTGTGGAATGGAATCAGCTAAGATGTCATGTGATCGTAAGTCTTTTACATTCACGTGTCAATTCTGCTACTTTGCTTCGAACAAAATGGTATTTTCTGTCAATATGCTTTGACTTTCCGTGATCTTTGGGTTCTTTAGTCAAGGCGACTGCACTCTCATTATCACAGAATATTTCAATGGGGTCTTGTACTGTTGGAACAAATCCAAGATCTCCAATGAAATTCTTCTCCACCATAGCTTCCTTTGAAGCCCACACAGCTGCATTTACTAAGACTCGTCATGTGGAGTCTGCCACTTATCTTGCTTTGAACTTTTCCATGTCACCGCTCCCCCATTCAGTAAGAATACCCAACCAGACTGTGACTTACTATCATCTTTGTCTGTTTGCCAACTTGCATCACAATAACCAGTCACTCTTAGTTCCTTTTCCCCACCATAAACTAAGAACCTGTTATTTCTGTATTTTCTTATAATTACCTTAAGAATGTTCTTTACAGCTATCCATTTATGACCTTCGACAGGATATGCTGATGTCGACTCACCATGCTCAAAGCAAAGGAGACATCAGGCCTGTTCACGGCATGGCATACTGATTGATCCTAAAAGACGAAGATATAGGAACTAGACTCATTTTGTCCAGTTCATCATCAGTTTTCGAAACTTTGATCACTGCTATCTTGTATGCCATGATGTATGGGTAATTTCCTTTCTTTAGAATTCTCCATTTTGAATCTTTTCAAAATTTTTCTAAGCTAGTATCCTAACTAAGTCCTATAAGTCGTTCTTTGTCATATATCTATAAATTTTTATACCACAGGACATATCGCATGCATCCTCCCAAATACTTTCATAGTGAACATTTACCACCAACCATTCTTTTACATGTCTTTGTCACATTGGGATTTCATTTATTTGAGTAGTATATTATCCACATATAATACAGCGAAGACTATAACAATCCCACTGACTTTGGATATATATTTATATATTATATATTTTATATATTTATATTTATATATATATATATACAAGAATCATCTTGCTGTAGAAAATCCAAATGTATGACTTTCTCATGGAAGCAGAGATTCTAGCTACGAGAAGCATGTTTAAGTCCATAAATGGCCTTTTGAAGCTTGCACACTCTTTTAGGATACTTTTCATTTTCAAAACCTTCTGGTTGTGCCATAAACACATCCTCTGTCAGTTTTCCGTTAAGGAAATCGGTCTTGACATCCTTCTGACATATTTCATAATCATGAAACGAGCTATGGCATGCCATTATACATAATTAATTTTATTTTAGCTACTGGTGTGATGGTTTTTCCGCATAACAATCCTGTGGGTTTGATGTATACCCTTAGCACCAACCTAGCTTTATAAGTATGTACTTTCCCATCCATGTCTATCTTTTTTTGAAGAATTCCACGTACCTTCCACCATTCCTTAAAGGACAGGTGTGTGTCAACCAAATTCCAAACTATGGTTGTTCATACATAGACTGGGATATCGCTTTTCATAGCTTTCCTTCCTACTTAGCGGCCTCAGGATTGCCATCGATTCCTTGTAGTTAGCAAGGCTCATTTAATCAATTAGTTGTACTATCACTAATCTTGTCATCCTTCATTATGGAAACAATAGTAGAAACTAAGGATTCCTGAGGAGGCTTGCTTACTGTACTACTTGTTTTGCGAATGGGTAAGGATATATCATCAGGTTCAACAGGTGTCACCATCTTTTGTTGAGTGTTAGTGTTTACTATAGGTTCTTCATCGGCAGACTCTTGAATTTCTTCAAGGTCTATTTTACTCCCACTGTCCTCTTTAGATATCATTTCTCTCTCAAGGAGTTCCTCTTCGAGCTACAAACACCACATTATCATTGGGTCTATAAAACAAATATCTAAATGACTCTTCGGATAACCAAGAAAAAAGGACACTTTCCAGATATGGGCTGCTAGTTGTCTTGAGCTTCTCGTTCTAACGAACACCATACAACAATAGATTTTGTGTGCCTTATGAGAAGACGTTTTCCCTTCCACATCTCAAATGGTGTCTTTTAAAACCTTCTTAGTGGGTACAAGATTAAGATAAATGGGCGGGGCTGCTTCGATTGCGTAACACTAGAATACTTATTGGAAGTGTTGCTCGACACATCATAGGATCGTAACCATGTCTTAACAAAGGTTCCATTTCTCCTCTCAGCTACACATTCAGTTCTGGTGTTCTAGGTGGAGATCAAACTATCGAAACTATACCCAGTTTTTTTATAAATGATTGAAAAACCTCGATACTTAGGTACTATCCTCCCCCTATGGATCGGGAGCACCTTTATCTTTCTGCCCAGTTGGTTCTCTACTTCGTTTTGATACCTTTTGAACATTTCAAAAGTATCCGACTTATGTTTAATCAGATAAACATATCCATATCTACTGAAATCATC
This sequence comes from Tanacetum coccineum, assembly GCA_026074375.1. Taxonomy (NCBI): domain Eukaryota; kingdom Viridiplantae; phylum Streptophyta; class Magnoliopsida; order Asterales; family Asteraceae; genus Tanacetum; species Tanacetum coccineum. The sequence goes on along the minus strand of BQNB010032284.1, from coordinate 4,081 downwards.
AGTAAACGTAACGTAGTAGCGTTTTCCATCTTTTGTGGCTGATCGGAATGGTCCACACACATCTGTGTGTACCAAGTCCAATAGTCCTTCACCTCTTTCACACGTTCTTGTGAATGGTGATTTAGTCATCTTGCCCAATAAGCAAGACTCGCATACATCATCCGATTTGAAGTCGAATGATTCCAACACTCCATCCTTTTGGAGTTGGGCGATGCGTTTCTTGTTTATGTGCCCAAGACGAGAATGCCACAATTTTGATTTATCAAGCTCATTAGACGAACCAACATTTAAAATCACATTGCCATTATCAATACATTCAACAGTTTCATATATGCCTTTGCAAGGAGAAGCTTTAAACACAAAACAACCATTTGAATAAACCAAAATATCTCCATTCTCATTGTCAAATGAAAATTGATAACCATCCTTAAACAAAGCATGAAATGAAATAATGTTTCTTGTCATTTCTGACGAATAACAGCAATTATTTAAATTTATCCTAACTCCAGATTTCAGCATGAGCTCGTACTTTCCAATCTTTGTCACAGGTGTGATTTTCCTGTTTCCTATGACTAAGTTGAGCTCTCCATGCTTCAACTTCCTACTTTTCTTTAGACCCTGAAATACAGTGCAAATGTGAGTACCACACCCTGTATCCAAGACCTACGAATCAGAAGTTGTAGTATTGTGGAGTTCGATCATGAACATACCTGAGTGACCACCTTTTTTGACCTTTCCGTCTTTGAGATCCTTTAGGTACTTCGGGCAGATACACTTCCAATGCCCCTTTGTGTTGCAGTAGAAGCACACTGCTTCCTTTGGATCACCTGTAGGTGCAATCTCATAATCAACCTTTCTCTTAGACCCACGATCGGACTTTCCTTGTGTGGCCTTTCCTTTCCAGTTGGAATGAGAAGTCTTTCTTTTCTTTGCATTGTGACCAACATTCAACACAGGAGCTGCTGAAGTAGAGGGCACATCACTTTTCTTGATCCTGTGTTCAGCGGTTTGCAATAAGCTATGGAGTTTCATTACTGAGGTCTCTTTCCCGTTCATTTGATACGAGAGCACAAACTGATTATAATCAGCTGGCAGACCTGATAGGATCATGTTTATAGAAAGCTCAGCATCGAACGCCATGTTCAGAGATTCCAACCTGTCAAAGTACCATTTCATCTCTAAGACGAAAACATATATAGAGGCTCCGGGTTTCGGTTTGCAAGCCATGAGAGATTTCATAACATCAAGGCGTTCCTTGCTTGCCTTTGCCTGAAACATCTCTTTCAACTGTTGGTTCATTTCATAAGCCCAAGTGTTCTCAAAAGTCTTTTGCAGTTCAGGGCTCATGGATGCTGCCATGATGCATAACACTTTGTTTGCATCATCATAGTGCTTTGGTGAGCTTCAATCTTTTCTTGGGTTGAATCATTATCAGTTATGGGAATTTGCTCATCAAGAACATACTCTTTGTTCTCGTACCTTAGGGTAAACCTAAGGTTTCGCATCCAGTCCATATAATTTAGACCGGTGAGTCTTTCCCTCCTAAGAACTGAGAGTAAAGAGAAGCTTGAGTTGGGTGAGGAATTAGGAGCTGGAGTAATGACACCATTTTCAGAAGACATCTTCAAGATAAAATAATTTTAGTTAACATGAATATTCCTTAATTAATTACCCAATTTTAAATTAAGGCTAGGATCCATATTTTAGATTTGTTTATGAAGAGGGTTGTCGTAATCACATCACGAATTTATTTTAGGTAGACAATGTCTTTGTCAATTTTATTCTCTATGAAATTCCTAGTTCTTTTGAGATTCATGGATTCTGATCAATGGCATGTTAATCTCGGATATGCTTATCTACTATTCATGACTGGGTTACCGAGGATCAGGAATAAGATTGTAAATTTAACCATGCAAAACTCCGCGTGGTCCCCGGCTCGAGTCAGCTTGAGAATCGCGAGTTCTACATCACCTCTCACTTATGTTCTCATATTAATGTGTCGATAAACCACACGCGCTCCATTAACAACCCATATGAGAGATGTGCAATTTTCATGGGTTAGCATACTATTCACATTTTCTATAACTAAAACGGGAATTTTGTTTTAGTAATTTTATATTAATACATTTAATATAGACATCATCCTATCAAAAGTTCTCGGTAGCTCCATCGAACGTACAAAGAAGCGGAGAAGCGGGCTAGCGCGAAGCATATTAAAAACCCGACTTCTTTAGGGAAGCATAACGACCCGCCTTAAACTTCTCTTATAGTTTGTTCACTATGGGTGAGCCGATTTACCAATTGACTAACGATGTATTTAGGTTTAATGATACATATATAATATAGCAATTATAATATGTATAAGGTTTCTTTTAAACAGTTTTAAAGTTCCGCTTCTATTTTAAACATTTTAAAATTTCAGGGGTATATATAAACAGTTCAAAATATAAGGTTCTAAAATGTAAATTCATATTAACATTGTATGATCACAAGCCAATAACATAATATACAATTATTATTTACACTTATCACATGTTAACAATTTACTTTTTAAGTGCTAATAGAATTAGACTAAAGCTCTTGATACCACTGGTAAGTTTTTTATTCCCTAACTAGATTAACACGCAGCGGAAATAATAATTAATCTAGGGCTAAAAGGGAACTAAACCCTAAAGGATCTAAACCTAATTAACTAAAAGCAACTTAAAAGAAAATAAATAAATAAATAAATAAAAGGAAAATACTAACCTTTGAGAAAATCGAATTTCTCACACGCGGACCACCTTGGTCGAACTTGGAGGCGAGTACCCAAACGATAGTACCTCTAGTGGCTCACACCCACGAACCAAGAGAAACTATTATTCGAACTTCTAGGTTCCCGTCAATACAAAAGACTCTTACAAGGAGTGAGAATAGATAGTTAGAATTGAATGATGAAGACCTAGGAATGCCCTCTATTTATATTCAAAAGGAGGGGGTTGGGTTGTCTCCTTGGGACGATGTGGGACATCCCCCAAAAACATCCCGCGCATTGTTACGGCGTAACACCAAAAGTGGTTACGCCGTAACCTATTCTTCGAAACCTTTTCTCTTTTATGGTTCACTGAGGGCGACCCAAAAAGGACTCTACTTTTGACGATAGTCTTACCAATTAGTTATGAACTTGGACACTAATTCCAACACTTTAGCCACACAATAACTGAAAATGAAAAGAAAACTGTAGCAACCTCCACATGCTATATCTCCATGTTGGAACCTTTGATGAAAGATCCATCTGGTTAGATCTTATCTATGTGTCCTTAACCTGAAGTTCAAATTTCATAAAGATCCAAGAGTGTAAAGCAGCAATTTTTGAACCGCGCAAAGAACGACGAACCAAACACAGTTTAGAATTTTCTCTTGTTTCGACTCTCACAACATTGTGTGATTAATTCTTCCCGAATTAGTACCAATACAATTTTTTAGTATATATAAATCCAACAAACCGATTATCTAAAAGTGGAACCATGAACAAGGATACTCCAACAAGAACTCAGAAAATGGGTTATGATCACTTAATTAATGTGTATTGATGCCAACACACACCATATATTTTGCACTCAGACGTTTACTAAACGTGAGGGATAAAAGAAGGTACAATTAGTGTTTTACTTCTCACAATCTCACCTCCTTCAATAGAGATGCGGAGTGAACAAAGATGAGGGGTGAACAAGCCTAGTTAATTGTAACTAAATTATAAAACCTATGGAAGTAATGAGATGGAGATTTCCTTCCCATGCAAGGCAAAATCAACTAACCTTTCCTTATATGACTAAATTTAACTTAAACTAACGGTTTTGAGTAGCAAGCTAGGTACTAACTACCCCTAAACTACATCAACTATTAATACTAAAAAACCTCTAAATTAAATGGTAACTCATGTTCATGTCCATATATATTGTTACAGTTGGGAACTTGCTACTCATTCAAATTTGACAAAAGAGCAATAGTTTTAATTTGTACCTAGAGGTGAGATCCATAAAGAACATGGTCATCTTAAAGAACAAATGGGTGAATCCTAACCACTCATTTTTTCATCATA